>NMRB01001547.1:156497-172645 GCA_002633025.1 Notospermus geniculatus | reverse complement strand
TCGCGTGACTTTGTGTGAATCAATCAGAATATCGAGGTTGCTCAGGGCTTGAGACGATGGTGAAGTGACATTGGTTCGGCCTTGTTATAAAGTGGCCCATACACGATCAATATTATTGCACAATATGTGGCCCAAAGTAGGGGCATGCACTTCTGGCATGATGGGCAGAAGAAAGATTGGCAATAATATTGCCCATGTTGGTCCTCATATTGTGCAATAATATTGAACGTGTATAGGCCGTTTCATCTTCGATAATCAAAGGCCGATCTGCTCACCACTGCGTTACATCACACATCACCCTTCGAGAAATTGACCGGTCCGCGGCGAATCCGCTGCCTCTCGAAGAGGAGGCCAATCAGAACCGGTGTTGTAAAATTTGAATCGTGGTACAAATAGTGGTAGCCGAAGACCCGATATAAAGTGCAATATGATTGGTCGACCGGTAAAGTTGGCAGTGTACCAAGATACGCCGCGGACGGTTCTCGAAGGGTGATGTGCGATGTAACGCAGTGGTGAGCAGATCGGCCTTCGATTATCGAAGATGGCCGCTTTAGGCCAAGCGCACATAATACGGCAAAACTCAATGCGGTAGGGGTGTTTTTAAAGTCGACTGACACAAGCTGTTGGACTGGTCATTCAGCCGGGTCAGTCGACGTTAAAAACACACTTATACCGCATTGAGATTTGCCGTCAACGGGACGACCGTCCGTTTAGACGACAAGCCCAAAAAACATATTCAGATTGGATCCGATCGAACACATCCTGGACCGGATGTGGTCCAGATTTTTGGGTAGCGTTTACACACGCATGTGAATCTGGTCACATTCCAACTTCAAATTACCCTTGTGGAACTCTCCACATGCACAGCGAATGCGTTCAGTGGAGGTAGAAAACCACATTAATGCGCATGCGCGCAGGTAGGATGAATTCGGATTCGGGTCTCATTTGCGTTTAGACGAGAATTTTTGGTCGTATGTGGTCCAAATGTGGTCGAATGCGGGTTCGGGACCAGCAAAATCTGTGGTCCATTTTAAATCCTGATTCGAGCACATTGGACCACATTCGGTAGCATTTGCACGCAAGAGTTTTGAACCACATTCGGATTAATGAACACTAGGGGCCATTTCACAAAGGGTGTTTAAGACCGACTTAAGCGGGTGATCCACTGTTGCGATTTTGGCTTGAGACGGGGTTGCGATCCCTTGCGATCACCTATGGCAATCAGAAGTCCTTATGAGGTGATCGTAAGGGATCGCAACCCTGTCTCAAGCCATAATCGCGCAATGGATCACCCGTTTTAGACGCGTGTAACTTCGTCAAATGCATGGTAGAAGTGCATCAATCGACGTCATCTTCGTATGTACTTCGGCAATTTCCGACGGGCCTCCGTACATATCTCGACTGTATTATGGGCGCCATCTTGCGCAGCGATACAGCGGTGAATTCTACCGCACTGCGCCGGAAGTGAGAAGCTTGACCGACTAACATCCAAGTTGCATCCGCATGTTGAATAGTCCCTTGAAACGACGACAATTTTGCTTGTAATTCAACATACATCGTGTACATAGCGGATGACTATATTTATTCCATCATTAAACAGGCGTTAAACCGGTGTTTATAGCAGGTTTTTCGGTGTTTTTGGTGATCTACTTTATAACGTTTGCTTGGCGTTTTCCGGCCATCTTGTTTGTCACATGACCAGATGAGATCACATGACCACTGAAAATAAGTAGTCTCTGCAATATGGCGGCCATAATACATCAGAGTCAATGACGATAAATCAATAAAGTAAAAGTCATGACTATGTGGTTCAGAGTGGAAGTGCATGTGCGTGCATTTAGTGAAGTTACACGCGTCTAAGTCTTAAACACCCTTTGTGAAATCGGCCCCAGCTGTATGTGGACCGAACGCATCACGACGAGATGCCAGAATGTGTAGAAGACAATGTAATAACATTAAATGCACACGTTTCACGAAATATGTCGGTGTCACCTGTGCATAAACCGGGTCGATTGTTGGCGGAATATGGATTTTTTTGGTCTCTACTTCAGTTGGCTATTTATGGTATTTAAACTAGTATATTAATTAGTACACTGTATGTACATTGCATGCCAACATGTAGACGTACAGCAGGCCTACAATGTCTAGACAACAGCTGGCATTTCTAGGCTTTTATTGGCCACGATGATGTAGTGGATATTGAACGTTTCCACATTTTCTCGACAGCTGGCGCCACCATCGGTACCAATACCCACACCCCTCCGCAGTGCCGTAATACTCCATTTCGTAATTGGAGTATTATAAAATGCGGAATGCGACGGCACTGCGGAGGAGTTTGACCAAACCGGTAAGAGATCGAATACCGCGTGCCCCCCCCCCCCAGTGAACCTATAGTGGGAACATAGCATTAAAGGGAGACATGCGAAAAATAATGCCCGGCGGGCACAAGTTGTCTTTATTTCGATTAGCGCACAGCGCCATCTGTTAATACGCCGTGACACTACGCTGCAGCACAGGCCCCTGGAGAACTGTCAGTGAGTTTAGAACACGTACCTAACCAAAAAAGAATAGTTTATAAAAAATACACCCCGAGCTCACGAATTTGTGAGCTCGTGGTGTTTTTGAGATATGTGTTGTGTTTTTAGATACGTTTGGTTAGATACGTGTTCTAAACTCACTGATAGTTCTCCAGGGGCCTGTGCTGCAGCGTAGTGTCACTGCGTATTAACAGACGGCGCTGAAACAAGGACAACTTGTGCCCGCCGGGCAATATTTTTCGCATGTCTCCCTTTAAGCCCAGTTCATACTTCGACGCGAGGCCATTGGCGTCCGACGCGCGATCAAATCTGGACGCCAATTTCGCGGAATTGATTCAAAGTCCAGCGTACTTTAGCGACGGCGACCGGTTATGAAATGACTCAAGTAACTACAGCCTCGCGATCGGCCGTCGACAAAATCGCACGACGGGGTCGAAGTCGAAAGCAAGATCGCGCGTCGGTCGCCGGCGATGGTCATGCTTCGAAGTATGAATCAAACAGCTCCCTTAAGCCTTGTTTATACTTCGACGCACGACCATCGCTGGCGACCGACGCGCGATCTTGCGTTCGACGCCGATCCCGTCGTGCGATTTGGTCGGCGTCCAANATCAATTCCGCGAAGTCGGCGTCCAGATTTGATCGGGCGTCGGACGCCGATGGTCTTGCGTCGAAGTATAAACTAGGCTTCAAGCATGGCGCACACGAGCGATTTTTTGAGCGATTTTCTAGGCGACTACAGGAGCGACTGAACATATTTTTAGTTTTTTTTAGTTTTTTTTTGACTTGTTTGCGACAAATGCTTCACTGGGAGATCAGTGATGTGGCGGATGACATAACTGATCGACCTCAAAGGTAATTATCGCATGCGACCTAGTAGTCGCATCGGTAGTCACCCCCATTTTAGTCGCTCGTGTGCGCCATGCTTTACGAATCGCGGATTGGCACGTCGACTGGTTACACGCACTGACAAAAAGTACATGATTATCAAGAAGTGTATGACGTTCATTATCAAAAAGTTCCTCTTTAATTCATAAAAAGATCATTTGATTTTCCTATTAATTTTCGTATATCATTACAAGTAAATCGACAGTTCAAAAGGCTAAAATCGATTCACTATTTTGGTGGAATTTCTTAGCGTATTGTTTCGTCAGGTTTTCACTATCTGCGTGCTGCGTCCATTCAGTTGTGAAACGACTCAAGTAATAACAGCCTCGCGATCGGACGCCGACCAAATCGTACGACGGGGTCGGCGTCGAACGCAAGAACGCGCGTCGGTCGCCGGCGATGGTCGTGCGTCGAAGTATAAACTAGGCTTAATGCATCGTGTAGAAATCGGCTAACCTCTTCCTACACTCTGCAGCAAGCAGCCAGATTCCCTGTTAACGCTTTGGGATTTTCTCGTGCGGCCCAATCAGAAGCCTCGTTTCTCCGAAGAAAAATATCTGATGTCATTTTATCAAATTTTGATTGGTCAACGTCATTACGTTGGATGTCAACAACAACATACCCGAGCTGCCGATGCAAGCTTTGCCGTGATTGGTTGCTGTTTTTGGGACCGGAGAAATCAAGTGAACACGGAATGTGGTTTGCTTGCGTGAAGGTCAAGGGAGGAGAAGCCGAGTCTTTAGCTGAACTCAGTGAAGATGGTTCACGAGAGAGAGGCGCATCCTCCTCGCGAACTGTCAGGAGCGCGCCTCCACGCTAGAGCTTTCTCGCGCAAGTTGTCTCTCTATTTGGATTCCCCCCCCCCCCCNGTCCCGCAACTCCGACATCCCACAAGTCCGAAGTACCACAAGTCCGACATCCCAGAAGTCCGAAGTACCATAAGTCCGAACTCCCAACCCCTTCTTGTCGGAGTTATGGGATGTCGGACTTATGGTACTTCGGACTTATGATACCTTTCCCTGAACGTCGGACTTATGATACCTTTCTCTAAACGTCGGACTTGTGGGATGTCGGACTTGTGGTGCTTCGGAATTGTGGTAGGCCTACATTTTTAAAGTGATTTTTCCATTGTCGGACTCATATGATACTTCGAACTTTTGGGATGTCGGACTTGTGAAGTGTCGGACTTATGGGGGGACACCCTCTATTTGCAGGTCGGCCATGGATAACTACACGTACATGTATGGGCAATCGTTTGTGACACTGGTCGTTATGCTGATGTCAGGTCGCACCTACGATTGCCTGCGCCACGCAGAGCGCGTTCACATTTTGACTTTTGCAACCGACCTGACTGTGATTTCTTCACTTGATGCCGTCGGTTCCATCGACATCGTGGAACAGGCGGCATCTGCGCCTTGGGATTCATGATCTTGATCGGATCAGTGACTGATGCCGGTCGTCGCAGGTGAGACGTAACTGCAGTCACGTCACACCATACCGGCGACTGATTTTTTCCGCGCGGTCGTGCCTCAGACGCAAAGTGATCCGGAAAAATCAGTCTGCGCTTGTTCTGTGCTGTCGCAAGGTCGACCTGACATCAGCATGAGCGGTTAGGAACCAAACACTGGCGAACTGTCCACACATTTTGAAGGTTATATTAACTCAATTGCTTCATTCGAGCTGGCCGAGAATCACTAATTTGATCCGTTTACCCAGCAGGCTGCACGGTAGATTCCCCATTCGGAACGACCTGAGGCGAACTGCTTATCTTTCCACTGGGCGGCGCATTTCACCTCGGACACAAGTCCAAGGCAGCCATTGTTTATCAACAAACCCACGTGACCGACTGTGGGACTATTTTCGCCGAATTTTGGCCTGCTACGATATCCAACCTTATTTCCTGGATAAGTTGAGGCATATTATATATAATGCGACTTACCGATATCTCTCCCAATCTGCCAATTATTGATCAATAACGCAACGTTTTTGTGTGACCTATTTCGTTCATGCGCAGGGTGTGATGAGGCGACCGCATCCATACCCACAGAAACTCAAGGCAATCAGTGCGCATTCAAGATGGCTGCCTTGGAATTGTGTCCGAGGGGAAATGCGAGTGTCTACGGAAATTGCCGAGAGTTGCCTTCGGAAGTTCCGAAAAAATGTAGATTCCCCAATCGGACAGCTAACGCCGTCTATTGGTGAAACTGTGAGGCTAGCATCAAGTGAAGAAAAGAACTGAGCGCGGGTCAAACTGCGGAGGGAGTTTTGTGGTTTTTGGCAGTTTGTGTTTACGAGTCGTAAACCTGCCGTGAACTATAATAGTCGTACGGCAGTGACTTGATGTTGAAGCTGATCCATCGAAAAAAATACGTCTGCTCCGCTCTATTGCCTCCTTTATTATGAGATACGACAGAAGAAATGTCAGAATGACTCATTTTTGAGAGGGTGGGGCCATCGGGACCCACTAACATGCAGACGTTGCACACAAGTCAACAGTTTTCAAGTCGACGATATTTCAGAATTGAAGGCCTAATAAAAATATTCATCGATATTCCTTGAATTATTATAGTGAGGTTTCGCAAATCTGACGAAAAACGAAGTACGAAATACGAAATTCAACTTCATTTCCAGGACCTAATATATTTCTGGAGATGGCTGGTACCACAAATGTCCCTGCGTCTTTTAGCATGCCATGTAAGACCGAGAGAGTTCTGGTACATCTTGATTTTTTAAATTTCCACTTCGTATCTATACGAAAAAAAAAGTGTTTTCGTTTTAATATCTTTATCATTATCGGAAGCAAGGAGCTGGCATGAATACCGTGATATATCAGCAGGATGGAGTAACACCGCATTGCTCCAATGCATCCCACGAATACATCTGTCGTTACTTCCCCGCATCTTCGATGATCGAAGGCCGATCTGCTCACCACTACGTTACACCGCACATCACCCTTCGAGAAAGTGACCGGTCCACGGCGTATCTGCCACCTCGAGAAGAAGAGGCCAATCAGAATCGGTGTTGTAAAATTTGAATCGTGGTACAAATAGTGGTAGCCGAAGACCCGATATAAAGTGTCATGTGATTGGTCGACCGGTAAAGTTGGCATGAAGCCAAGATACGCCGCCGACTGGTCTATTTCTCGAAGGGTGATGTGCGATGTAACGCAGTGGAGAGCAGATCGGCCTTCGATTATCGAAGATGCTTCCCCGGCGACAGGCTTATCTCCCATCGTACGGACCATCTGCCTGCACATTCGCCAGACCTATCCCCTCAGGTCTTTCTGGGGGGTTACTTGAAAGACAGGGTCTACACTAACAGTAGACGCTCTTAAGAATAACATTCGACGGGAGATCAGGAGAATTCCCCTTGAAATGTTAAGACCCAAAGAGAAGGCGAGCACAAAAATCGACACACAATATGATAAAGTACATGTATACAAAGTCAATTTCCAGAATATTTAGCAAATTTTCGACCCCAACCGGGTCTTCTTCAGGCTGGAACTTTACAATCTGAAACTCTAGAAAAACAAACTGAGCTGAAACCCAAATGTAGATCTGAAGTATCCAACCCAAACAGGACGGGTCAGCAATTAAGGAATGAAAAGAGTCCAAGCCCCCAAAATTGGTTGCTCAAGCTAACAGTGAATGTAATTAGTGAATGTAAGGCTTGACTAGACTGAAAGGAAAGGGGTTTTATAAATTATAGCTTGGAGGAATTAAACTAAGATTATAGTAAGGGTAATTTATATTAAGAAAATGTGTGAAAAGATGATAACAAAATAGACATATAAAAAAGAAATGAAGGGCAAGGTAATAAGAAACAAAGAGGCTGCCAAAGACAACAGTAAAGAAAGGCGTAGAAGATGAAAAAGAAAGGAAGCCTAGGTGAACGGCAACTGCAAACCACTGACCAACGAAAAATTAGAAATAGGCAATGGAAGAAAAAGGCCTAGAAAGAGGACCCCTGTCCTCTAGAGAAAAGGGCCTGACTAAAGGGAAAAAAGGGGGCTGCAAACCGCTGACCAACGAACAAATATGAGAAGAGCAATGGAAGACAAAGGCCTAGAAAGAGGACCCCTGCCCTCCAGAGAAAAAGGACCTACTAAGGGAAAAAACGGGGGGGGGAGGAACCCCATGCCAAACCTTTTTGAAATGTTAAGACAGGGTCGTTACAAACTTCAGTGTGCGTGTAGCCACAGTGATTCTACGCCGAGGTGCCTGGATCGAGCACATCATTAAAGCTTCACTGTATTGAATTCAGAAAGTGCTTACGTCCTCCGACGTTAGTGCAGTGGAAAATGTATACTCTCAATACATTTGAGCTCTGCCTGCAGTTTTTCCAATGTGTGCTGAAAACTAGGTCTTGATTCTTTGAAGTAAGTATCAGGCAAGTATTTTGGGGACCTTCAAGAGGCTATGAGACCTATACCTGCACTCTCCTAACACTTTGAAAATATCGCAAAATTCAATACAGTGAAGCTTTAACTTTTGAGCTGTGCTTGGAAAATGCTGGTGTACCAGGAAAAGAACTTACATGCTTGTGGGACAGGTCTATGGGAAAAAATGGAAAAATAATTTCCTTTCAGTAGAAAATGCTACTTTATCAAAATTGGAAACATTTTTGGACTGCCATGTAAAAAGATACTGATTATTTTCGATCATTGTTTTTATGAATCATAATTATTCATCAGTCACACCCTAGAAATACTGCATTCTGACTGGGCAATGGTTTTCTGACCGCCTCATGCTTGGCTAGGAGACACAATATCACAGGGTTTTGTGTGCAAGCGTATGAAGGGGAGCGAGGCTAAAGCCCTGCTATGGGGAGAAGTTTTTTTGCGACTTTTTCATTCTCTCTGAGCCTCTGAAAGGTAGGTGAGAGAGCAGTGCCGATATTCTAGATATCAAAAATGAGCTTAAAGGCGCTCTAGTTCGAATTGTAAACATTACGGTTTGTTTATTTACATGGTTGATTATAATAGTTATTTTCCTGCGGACAGGTGGCAGCACCGTGTATACCAAAACATTAATGTTACCGGTGTCTATTTTTATATCTATCTTGATAAATATTCTTGTAACTGAAATATATTTATGATTTTACGCTCAAAAACAAACAAAAAGTTGTGAAAGGCGAGATTTAATTCGATTTTGTCCGATTTGTTAGTACCAAAAGTTGACAATAGATGGCACACCGTAATGTTTACAATTCGAACTAGAGCGCCTTTAATATAGTTATTAACCTAAGACGAATAACCTTATGATGACAGTAGTTAAAAGCTTCGTCTACGAGTATTTTCGAACGATAGTGCGAGATTGGGGCATTTTGCGGCCAGATATGGAATTGCATCGCCTTCATTCATTCCTTCTCTGTGCTACACTTTGTTGTCACTTGAAATGCACGACCTTTGCTGTAGTACCAGTAGATAAGGCCTTTGTTTGTCAGATGAGTAAAAAGAAAGGAACGTGCATGGAGAAAACGGAGGCGTTTGAATCCCGAGGAGCCCGGATGTTTCAGAAGAAGGTAAGTTAAACGCTGGCACGCGCCAATACTCCTCCCCCGACACAAGACAATTATCCGTCGGATGTCGCATTTGAGGATAGTGTTAGTGGCCTTGGTGTAGGCCTACTCGCATATTTCAATAGCTGATGATGGAATGACAATGCAGACTCATGTGTAGATGACATGCAAGTCTCTCTGTATATCCATATCTACGGATCCCCTGTCATTCTCATCCACGGCCAGGAGGCTGCCATTTTGTCAAGTTGACCAACTGTTCTCTGATTGGCTGCGTTAGCAAAAAATAGTGCCAAAGGCACTGTGCCCGCTTGGCTTTTTAACACAGTGGTGGAAAGCATAAGCCATATCAGAATCCCATACAAGCCATTTTGACAATACACGTATCTGTGACCAAAGCGTACATAGCAGATTTTGCGAGTTTGGTTTTGGCCTCCTGGCGGCAAAGTCAAGAATTAGATTTCACCAATACTTCGTCAGGAAGTCACTACAAACTAGAGGTAAATACATACAAAGGTTCAATACAATAGCTCAAACGATTATCAAAATATAGCCCTTTTAAGTTTTTCACAAAACGCCCCCTATCTACCAAAATAGGAATCGCATCGCACCCAAAATCGAACTTGACCTAGATTTTTTGGTCATACACACCTTTATGCAATATGAAAATTATCCTTCAAAAACTGAAGGCGCTATCTATCTGACAAGGAAAAATTTGATATTTTCGTTTTGGCCACCTAGTGGCAAAGTGGAGAATCAGATTGCACCGAAACTTCGTGTGCAAGTCACCNGAAACGACTCAAGTAATAACAGCCTCGCGATCGGACGCCGACCAAATCGTACGACGGGGTCGGCGTCGAACGCAAGAACGCGCGTCGGTCGCAGGCGATGGTCGTGCGTCGAAGTATAAACTAGGCTTAATGCATCGTGTAGAAATCGGCTAACCTCTTCCTACACTCTGCAGCAAGCAGCCAGATTCCCTGTTAACGCTTTGGGATTTTCTCGTGCGCCCAATCAGAAGCCTCGTTTCTCCGAAGAAAAATATCTGATGTCATTTTATCAGGGTCCCGTCTGATTGGAAAAAGGCTAACGTGACAGCATTGCACAAGAAAGGTGCCACAGACGTGGCAAATAATTATAGGCCAATCAGTTTGACTTCCCTGGTGTGCAAGCTTATGGAGGGCATGGTGAGGGATGGAATCAATAAGCACTTCAAAACTGCAGGTCTTTTAAAGGGAGACATGCGAAAAATATTGCCCGGCGGGCACAAGTTGTCTGAGTTGTAGCGCCGTCTGTTAATACACGGTGACACTACGCTACATCACAGGCCCCTGTAGAGCTATTAGTGAGCTTAGAACACGTATCTAACCAAAAAACACTAGTTTGTAAAAAACATACCCCGCGCTCACTAATTTATGAGCTCGTGGTGTGTTTTTAGATACGTGTTGTGTTTTTTAGATACATTTGGTCAGAAAAGTGTTCTAAGCTCACTAATACCTCTACAGGGGCCTGTGATATAGCGTAGTGTCACCGTGTATTAACAGATGGCGCTACAACTCAGACAACTTGTGCCCGCCGGGCAATATTTTTCGCATGTCTCCCTTTAACACCAATGCAGTATGGTTTCACCGAGGGCAAATCATGTAAGAGCAATCTCATCGATTGCATGGATGATTGGACGAAGGCGGTTGACCAGAAACTTGGGGTGGATGTTATATATTTGGATTTTCAGAAAGCTTTTGATTCCGTCCCTCACCAAAGGCTGCTCCATAAGTTGCAAGCTTATGGCATTTCCAATAACACCCATGCTTGGATCTCTGACTTTCTCACTGGGAGAACACAGACAGTCGTAGTTAATTATGGGCGGTTATTTCCGCAAAAAATCAACGTCAGATAACGTATACAAACACGAACAAACGCATGTTTAAGGTGAAGTTTCCTGAAATCCTTGGGAATCAATTGGAAACAATTTGAAGAAAGATTCTTCAGATGGTTTGTAGGAACAAAATTCCTTCAAATACTTTTCAATCAGTACCAGAGGCTCCGAGAAAACTTTGACAGAAGATACTGTGTGTCTGCTGGTCCGGGGGCAGACGAGTTAATAGTGATGTTTCGCAAATCTGCCGAAACACGAAGTACGAAATACGAAATTGGACTTCACTTCCATGACGTATGTATTTCAGGAGATGGTTGGTACCACAAATATCACCTGCTGCAAGAGTGTCTTTCAGCGTACATGTATGAAGTTACATGTAGACCAATAGAGTTACGGTGTATAAAAACTGAAATTTATCTTTCTTTTCCACTTCGTAGATACATGTATGAAATGGAAATTAAAAAATTTAAGATGCACCATAATTCTTTCGGTCTTACATGATATAAGACGTACTGCACAGAAAAAAAAATCAACTCGAGTGGAGACTCAGCGTCTCACTTTAGGGACAAAATCACAAATGGTTCGAAACACTTTTTGGGCCGTATTCTAGAAGCTTCCTTAAGTGTAAGGTCTACCTTTAGCTATTGTTTGCAGGGCAGAATACAAAAGATTAAAGTGGACCTTAGAGTTAAGGAGGCTTCTAGAATACGGACCATCGACTCAAAATGAAACAGAAAATATTTCGGCGCGAGACAATGACATCGCGGCCTAAAATATTTTCTCTCAGATCGAGACTGTCAGTATCTCAACCCGAAATATTTTCTCTCGGAACGAGGTGTCATTGTCTCGGGCCGAAATATTTTCTGTTTCATTTTGAGTCAAAAAGTATTTCGAACCATTTTGTCCCTAAAGTGAGACTTTGAATCTCCACTCGAGTTGATTTTTTTTTCTGTGGCAGCAACGCCATTTGTAGCAACCATCTCCAGAAATACATTACGTCATGGAAATGAAGTTGAATTTCGTATTTCGCACTTCGTATTTCGTCAGATTTGCGAAACATCACTAATAATGTGTGCCATTGTCGTTAGAATTTGGTAGCTTCGATCAAACTCATTCTTATCCCTGGAAAACTTCGTCATTTCAGGGTCAAAAAATTCCCAAGGGGTTCAGAAGTCATCATGTCCGCTATCAACATCGGAGCAATGGTGGAAATCGTGCGTCATCACGGACTGAAACCCGTCCCCTGTGACGTCAGCCTGGATTCACTAGCGCCAAAAATAGAATTACTAGACAGCCTCGTTACGGATAAGACGGTAGCCATCTTGGTTGCCCATATCTACGGAAAACAGTGTGACCTTTCACCTTGGGTCGACGCGGCTAGAAAATACAACTTGTGCCTTATAGAAGACGCCGCTGAGGGTTTTTGTGGTTTAAAGACTGTTGGGAACCCGAACGCTGACGTGACGTTCTTTAGTTTTGGCTCTATCAAATTTTACACAGCGTTTGGGGGCGCCATTTGCAAAATCAGGGACCAGAAAGTACACGAAGAAATGTCGAAGTTATACAGCGAGTATCCAATGCAGCCGACATCGATGTACCTCCAAAAACTCATTAAATCTTTATTTATCTATATCGCGCTAAATTGTCCAAAATTTGCCGGGACGGGATATTCGTTGTTGCGGACTTTCGGTATGGGATCTCCCAAAGCTAAGATGGTGTCAATGCTTCGAAGCTTTCCGGACGATCAGTTGATCTTTGGTATACGTCACCAGCCGTGTACACCTCTATTGGCCGTTCTTCTGCACAGACTCAAAAATTTCGACGCCGGCAACTTCAATATTACTCAGGTCAAAGGCGAATATATCACTCGGAAACTACCAAAAGATGTCACTGTACTTGGGCGGACTGCGCATGTGCGCAACTTTTGGTTGTTTCCTATTCTATCGGTAAGTAACCGCGGGAAATAGCTAGTCCACAACCTCGTCCCAAGGTCGTTTTCCAGCGTCCAAAAACTACATGTACAGAAGGCAAATGTCGTTAGAAGGTGGAATACAGGATTCGACGAGTGTTTGGGACGAGGTTGTCTGATAACTTCATTATAATGCATTATGTTAATCAGGCCCAATATGCTAAAATCAAACCAATCAGAAACAGTCACAAAATTCACGTTTTGACGCCACGGGTTACGTCAGCCCAAACTGAAATCTCGCGAGATCTGGTATGAAAATCAAACATTTCTTTTTCAGGAGGACCCGGATGAACTTGTGAAACGTCTTTGGTCGCTTGGCGTCGATGCCTTCCGCGGCGCCTCCGCGCTGTGCGTCATCGAACCAACAAACAACGAAATAGAACCAGGCGCTACGGACGAGAATAAATTACATCACATGATTACCCATGATCCTCTCGAGGCAAAATATCTGTTTGATCACGTGCTCTACTTGCCGGTAAACAAACACGTCTCGTTCCACCATCTTGATACCATCTGCAAGGCACTGGAGTTGGCTTTACGGCAGATGAGGGAGGAAAGGGCAGACCAGCCCATGAAGGTACCCTCAAAACTTTGAGAAAAAGGGCCACAGCGACTCGGCAAGCAGCAAGGAGATTCTCGGCCGTGTCCAGATTCTGGCCGTTGCTACTTCCTCACGATTTGCAGTGGGAGGCGTGCTTTCACTGAAATTTCACCCGAAGTATCTTTTCGCTGTGATAAACAAAAAACAAATGAAAAGAAGAATGACATAATTAGATAAATAAACATGTGATGCCAGCTGGGTGTTGGTGGCGCCATCTTTTGTGATCTTCGCATTCGACATTAGATTAGTTGCTCATCTCACCGCGCAAAGGTTTATACTTTGATCGGATGTTGCTGTTCCTCCATTAACACGTGATTGGCCGAAAAGCAGCGGATGAAAACGCGTTGTTGATTGGTCGGATCCTGTTCAAGAAAAGAGCAATCAGTTTTCAACCAATCAGCGCGTTTCTTTTATCGGCTGCTTTTCCGCTGATCACGTGATAATAGAGGATAGGCGATACCGATCTCAGTTTCTGCCCTAGCGGTGGCAGTGAGATCCGGAACTAATTCAATTCGACACATACTCTGAACTCCCACTTACCTGTCCCATTCCTGAACTCGGAAAAAATGAGCAAATCCTAAGTTGAAGGTATCGCACGCTGTCATTCTTTGCCATGCTTGGGAGTGGGACAATTAAGTGGACAGGACATTACTGTTTCTGACCATACCCCCACTCCATTATCTTCAACTTAGAATTTAGTCACTTTTTCCGAGTTCAGGAATGGGACATGTACATGTAAGTGGGAGTTTAGAGTACAATGTATACCGTGATATTTCCACTGTGTCTCAACTGACGTCACTGCACTGATTTCATATTGCGCATGCTCAGGGTGTGTTTATTCGTGATACATATTCATGTCTTCCGATTGTGTTAAATGATCGAGGTGTGGTTTGTTCTTTAAAAGAACAGTAAAGTCTGCAAATTGTCCGTAGTATCAAGATTATGGGCCGTATTCTAGAAGCTTCCTTAACTCTAAGGTTTACCTTTAGCTATTGTTTGTAGGGCAGAATACAAAAGCCTAAAGTGGACCTTAGAGTTAAGGAGGCTTCTGGAATACGGGCCGATATTACGGGTAATATTAGGTTATGGGTAATACATGTACATGTATATATGGGTAATACTCATATACGTATTCTTGGTAGTATGCACAATACAGATAAGGGAGGTTTCGCAAATGTTTCGAAACACGAAGAACGAAATACATGTACGAAGTTCAACTTCATTTCCATGACGTACATGTAATGTATTTCTGGAGATGGTTGGTACCACAAATGTCCCTGCTGCCAATGCGTCTTTTAGCATATCATGTAAGACCGAGAGAGTTTTGGTGCATCTTGAATTTTTGAATTTCCACTTCGTAGATACGAAGTGGAAACGAAAGATAAATTTCAAAGTTTAATATACACCGTAACTCAATTGTTCTAACGTCATACGCTAAAAGATGTCCTTGCAACAGGCGATATTTGTGGTGCCAACCATCTCTTGAAATACATTACGTCATGGAAATTAAGTCCAATTTCGTATTTCGTACTTCGTGTTCGTCAGATTTGCGAAACCTCACTATTTGCGAAACCTCCCTAGTGGGCAACACAGGCAACGACGAAACTGCGAGGTGATGGGGTAGTTGTGTTGTTCGAAATCGACGTTAGACGATGCTCGGTCGGGTATTCGCTCCTGTTACCATTACAGGCGAGTCATGAGTACTGGTACAAGCTTGTCCAGTGCGGCTACAAAAATAAATGGCGCGAGGTTTTTCAACGATATCCGCAACGGCTGGGTCAAAATAGACATACCATACATCAATCGATTTGTCTTTTTTGCCGATACAGCCATCATCACTGTCATTTTCCCTAAAAAGCTGACATAAAAAAGTTCTTTCACCAATCGCAGTTCGTGTTTACGGCGGAAATGGCGGCCATTTTGAAATGACGCAATGCATTGCACACGTGTAAACTGCACTGAACACCATGGCGAAATGAAATGGCTTTTGAGAAAGGGATCCGTTATGTCCGCCTTACGTGAAAAATGAAGATAGCAGAAAGATACCGACAAGAAAGACAATTCAATTGATGTATGGTATGTCAGATTTGACCCAGCCGTTGCGGAGTTATCGTGAGTGAGGTAACTCATATGAGAGACTTGGGGGTTGTAATCGCTAATGACCTTTCTACCCAAAAACATGTGGATGCTATTACACTTTCTGCTAACAAGGCATTATTCAGCATCAAAAGGTCTATGAGACACTTAAATGCTGCCTCTGGTCCGCTACTTTACAAGTCATTGGTTCGGCCGATTTTAGAATACGGTAACTCCGCTTGGAGCCCGTCTACTATCCGGGAGATTGATCAATTGGAAAAAATTCAGCGCAGGGCCACCAGATGGATCATAGGTGGTCAAAATGTCTCATACGGTGAACGCCTCCGCCTGTTGAAACTACCAACGCTTACTCATAGACGTAGGAGAGGCGACATGATTGAAATTTTTAAGTATTTTGCCCACCCAGAGACATACAATAGTCTGCATTTTGACTTGGTACCTATAGTATTGCGAGGACATCCAAGAAAAATCTTTAAACAGAGATGGAGTGCTTCTGCTCGGGGCAAGTTCTTCTCCATTCGTTCAGTTAACGACTGGAACTCCCTTCCTAGCCATATAGTCTTAGCACCCACATTGAATGCCTTCAAATCCTCGCTGGACAAGTTTTGGTCAACTTCTGACACCCTCTTCAACTACAGAGCCTAATTTCTCCTTTATTTTTTACTT
>NMRB01001547.1:133753-145524 GCA_002633025.1 Notospermus geniculatus | reverse complement strand
GTGGGGGGGGGGGGGGGCTGACGGGTGGCTAGTGGGAGCCCGACGGACGTGTCGATGATAAAGAAGAATCCCCAGCGAGCTGGGTTTCACCTAGGCTACTACTGGCGGCCGCAAAGAAAATCAGTCCGAGTTATTTTCTTCCGATCACCCGAAGCAGCAAGCTACCGAACTCAGCACAGCCGTAGATGTCCTCGGGTCACCGGCCGACAACCCCTCATTTTTCCTTTTTTAGCCCGTTCGGGCGTCGGAAACATCCTTGGCAGAATCGGTGGAAATGTGACTGTAGCATAAAGCCGTGTTTACCTGACATCCGTTATCCGTTATGCGATACGACGTTAAGCCTAGGTCACAAATGCACCGGGCCCCGTACGATTTTCCCCACCCAGCGGCTTGCTGCGGATTTTAGAGACTGAAACTCGGATCTTAGATGAATCATGCCGAAATCGCCTCGATAGATAGGCGGAAAGTAGGCTGGATCAAACTGGGCACCGTAGAAATTGGCCAAAATGTCTGTTTTTACTCGCCGTACTTGCCCCGGAGTGGATATGTGACTGGGGCTTTATCCGTCAAAGCATTGGCCCGTGGACAGCGAGGGAGATGAAAAACGGATAACGTCGTTCGTATAACGGATAACGGATGTCAGGTGAAGCCCCGTCACATATCCACTCCGGGGCCCGTACGGAGAGTAAAAACAGACATTTTGGCCAATTTCTACGGTGCCCAGTTTGATCCAGTCTAATTTCCGCTTAACTATTGAGGCGATATTTGGCATAATTCATCTTAGATCCGTTTTTCAGTCTCTAAAATCCACGGCAAGCCGCTGGGTGGGCAAAATCGTAGGGGGCCCGGTGGATTTGTGACGTAGGCTTAAACACGGCTTAACTCAACGTTTTACTCGCAACCCTTCCTTGATTCATATGAAATCATTCCGAGTTCCGAATCCCTAATTTGAGAACAACCCTTTCAACGTCATTCTAAATCTGGTCCCTGTGAGACAGTAAATATAAAAGTTCAAGCAACTGTTGACCAGGCCAAGGAAGTAGAAGAAAACAAGCGCCACAAAGTATGCGTCATCATCGATATTATGATTGGAGAGGTACTGACGTAGTATTGCTACAATCTGCATCAGGGCTTCAGGAACTTCAAGTACATTAAAAGTGATGACGACGGCTAAAACCCTGACTGTACCCGTCTTTGCTCGTGCACCAGCCTTGCCGCCTGCCTGACCTGAAACTGATTTGTTCAGAGCTGCTATCAAGAGCGATATGAAATAAATATAAGGAATATTATGGGGAAAAAAGTCGTTATCACCATATGCAGGCAGTTGACATAGATGTTCTTAAAATATACATTCGAGTAAAATATAGCTGTGTTCCGAACGGGTATGTATGTTGCTGTACAGGGATCGTAGGGCCAGGTAATTTTGTAAACAAAAAACCATACAAATCGATAGAGAAACGAGAATGTAGCTGTGATGAGACAAGCGTAACGAGTGTTCCTGATGGTACACAGCGACGCAGCCTTCAGTGGTTTACAGACAGCAATGAAGCGCTCTGCCGCCACGAACACAGTTAAATACACAGACCATGTCTTCGCCATCCAGAGAAACGCCCAAAGGTAGCCATAAGCTACATGTATAGTCCTAAATACCATGTACTCTATGAACACTCCAAAGTGCATAGGAATGCGAGTGAGTGATGCAAATAAAAGACCACACACAAGGAAGAGGCTGTCTCCGGAGAAAGACTGAGGTCGACGTAAATGTTTTCTCCCTCCCCAACACGACGAAGGCTAAACTGTTACCGATTAAACCGACGAATATGGCAACCATGTACAATGGGACATATAACACGAAGTAGAACATAGTGATGTGTGAGGTTGTCAGCGGGACGTATATGTACCAGGCGCATCTCATTGCTTCAGTGCTCTCGCCGATGGTGGCGCCATGTGTCACGCTGACCGATGTCATTATTTCAGGTTCCTCTATAATTGACCGGGATACACCAACCTCATCTGAGATTGCCAGACCCACTTAAGGAGGGAATGTACACCACTGTGCTCAAAAACGCCGGCTGTGGCTCCTCTTGATGTACGGTACAACAAAAATGTGGTACAGCAAAGACCAGCACCCTCCGACGAATCACTGACGGCGATATGAAATCTTCAAGAATTCCCTCCGAGGCAGGATTCATATTCCGGTTTACATTCCAAGGGCGCATCAGTTTGGATCCCGGAGTTCTCGTTTGAAATCTCGTTTGTGTGAGATTGTGCGTGTTTTCCACTAACTGTAGTCCTGTCTACGATAATTTACATGCACGAGTTTGATCGAAGCAAAATTCTGGCCATCATGACTGCGAAACAACCGATGACCAAAGTGGTGATTTTGTCCACCTAGATCATTCGAACACACAATACATGTGCGGGTTGACTTGCTTCAAACCACTGATAGTTGATAAGGTACTGTGTCAAGTTGTTTACATACATGTATATCATAATCTTATGCCCACGCAATTAGTTTGGTAATCGTCTCATACAGTCCTTGGGCTATAAGATTTTTTATCAAGATAATTGCACACGTGTGATGTGTGTGGCATACTAGTATTTCATAGTATCAATGTACATGTAGGTGTTGAAAGTGACAAAGATAATTCTTCTGGTACGTACAGTGGTGTGAATTAATATTCGAACAGAGGGAATTGAGCTTTTCATTAAAGGCAAAGTTTGTCACTTCGGTATTCCAAAATTATTTGGAGTCAGTCCTAGAATGCACTTCTCTAGTCTGATATGTTTTCGCTGAATTCAGATACTGCATATCACGAGAATGGTGAAATTTCGAAATTTGACTATTTCATGATATTTGCTATTATCAACATTTCGTCCGGATATTTTGTGGACTTTTTTCTCTTGCAATAACATGTTGAATGGGGGTATAATCTGGTGCTGTTTGAATGTTGATATTGATTCGCACATAGCAGATATTCAACTTATCATTTTCGTGAGATTTCCCACGATTTTTAGCTCACCGTGGTGAGCTTATACAATGGTTGTGTGTCCGTCGTCGTCGTTGTCCGTTAGCAGGGCACGTTTCGTAACCGCTGGAGCTATTGATCTGAAACTTGGTACATATATACCCCTAGGTCAGATGACCCATGANACTGGCCTGAAATGTCCATCGTGTGCGCTATATTGTGGCTGCCCTTTGGTTTCTACAGAAAGGTTTCTGAATCATAGGCTGGGGTAATAATGTGTGAAGCGCTTAGAGAGCGTAATACGCTATGAAGCGCTATATAAGAACTCGCCATTAGTATTATTATTATCATCTTACAGTTGCGAGCGATACAAAGATTCTGCTTTTAATGAAAAGCTGAATTCCCTCTGTTCGAACATTAATTCACACCACTGTATGTACATGTACACACTATGGTACATACTTCATCTTACCGTGTCAGTCAAGGGGTCTGAATAGAGAAACGCGCCATCTTCAATCTATTACAGTACTCACATCGGGAATTTATTGCCCATTAGGCTCCGATTACATAGGGCCGATTTTTTAAACGATGGCTAAGATAACCATCGGGTTTCATTAACCCTCAGTTGACAAACTGTTTGTTAATCGAAGTGAATTTTTCGATTTTATGAATCGTTGATAGCCAAACATTCTAAAAGTCAAAAGGTTTACTTTGGTTAATTCAAGGTTGGTCAGAAAAGCCGATGGTTAAACCGCGGTTTACCTTAACTACCGTTAAAAAAAAAAAATCGGCCCATAGAAGTATACGGTATACGAAAACGCCGGTTAACAAAGGCTTCAAGTGGATTCACGACCGTGAAGCCATTGTTAACCGGCGTTTTCGTATACCGTAAACTTCTATGTAACGGAAGCCTTAAGAGCACATTTGCGCAACTGCTGGGGCTTTGCTGCCTTTGAACAGCATTTAAAACACTGTTGACTGCAAATAGATGTAGTGCGCTAAGATAGGAAATTTGTAATTTTGAAATTGTGAGTTTCGTGGGCCACGAAATTATTCTTGGTGTCATTTTTGACTGCCGCGACTAGTTCCTTTAAGACGTTAGCTATGAAGAAGTTCACTAGATTTTCAACTCCGATATTTTGTACATAATCAGGCACGTGAGTCAATCTGTGCTGAGAACATTTGATCCACAGAAAAAAATCATCTCGCGTGCGTCTCAATCTGCTCCCTATATGCAGTGAATATACAGGTTCAGGCAACTGTTAACGAAGCCAAGGAAGTAAAAGCATTGTTGTCCATTTACCTGTTTTAGTAATATTACGATCGGAGATGTAGGCCTACTGAGTCACGTATGTCGAATAATGGTGACCCTAGCCCACTGCCTCAATAGGTGTCACTAGTGGTTAAATTATTGAAATGAAACTGACATCCGGTCCTGATCAATTTTCCACAAAAAAGGCGCCGATTGTATAGGACAGGTGTAACGTCGATCAGTGTTCCCCGTATTTCTGTGTTTTTCTTATTGTTTTCCTTCTGATAGATAGGCCTAGATAGATAGTCCGTTTATTTGACCATAGCCATAAATAAAGTGTGCAATGTATATACAAATACGTGAATATAACATAAGATACACACATAAATGAACTGAATATACAAAGAAAAGATGCAATAAATGAATATACATAAATAGGCTGGTCCGGAGACCTGAGCAAGGCCGTAAGACCGCTAAAGCCCCGTTTAAGCCCCGTTTATACAGAGCACGGTTTGCGGTCCGGCATCCGGTGTGCGTTTTCCGTCCAGAATGCCTCAAACTGTTTTCTTATAACCGTTTATACAGAGCGCGGCCACCGCACTCGCCGTTCCGGTGTCCGGACGCTGCGCCGCATTGAATGCCTCCAGAGCAATTTCTGTACGGTCGCCGCAACGCCGGACGGGCCTGAACCAACCAGCGGACTGTTTTAATATCACGTGGGGAAGGAGATCATCACGATTCGCTGCCGTCGAGAAAACCGTGCCCGTTCACCGCATCCTGTTGGATTAACGACAAGCCGCATTCCAGTTCCGGAGGCCGTAACCGTATGCCAGATGCCGGACCGCAAACCGTTCTCTGTATAAACGGGGCTTAACGCTCAGGCCACCGAGAACATAAGAAATTGAGAGAACAGAGGGATTAAGTGGCAACTAACCCAAAAATAACCATTCTAGGCCGCGTCTATTGTTGGGGAAAAAACTGAGCTACAGAAACACTCACAGATGTTACAGCTGGTTTCGGTGTGCTGCCCTCTATCATAGCTAGGATCCCCATTGGATAAGGGCGCAAGGAATTTCAGAAAGAACAAAAGTGATGACGACGGCTAACACCCTTACTGTAGTACCATATTTTCTCATGCGTGAATTGTTTCCTCATTCCGAGTTCCGAATCCCAGATTTGAGAACAACCCTTTTAATGTCCGTCTAAATCTGGTCCCTGTGAGACAGTAAATATAAAAGTTCAAACAACTGTTGACCAGGCCAAGGAAGTAAAATAATTCTGCGAACATATTGGACATGTTTTTGTCAATATTATGATTGGAGAGGTACTGACGTAATATTGCAACAATCTGCACCAGGGCTCCAGGAACTTCAAGTACATTAAAAGTGATGACGACGGCTAAAACCCTGACTGTACCCATCTTTGCTCGTTCACCAGCCTTGCCGCCTGCCTGACCTGAAACTGATTTGCTCAGAGCTGCTATCAAGCGATATGTAATAAATATAAGGAATGTTATGGGGAAAAAAGTCGTTATCACCATATGCAGGAAGGTGACGTAGACGGTTCTAAAATATACATTCCAGTAAAATGTAGCTTTATTGTTCCCAACGGGTATGTATGTCTCGGTACAGGGATCGTAGGCCCAGGCACTTTTGAACACAAAAAGCCATACAAATCGATAGAGAAAAGAGAATGTAGCTGTGAGGAGACATGCGTAACGAGCGTTCCTGATGGTACACAGCGAAGCAGCCTTCAGCGGTTTACAGACAGCAATGAAGCGCTCTGCCGCCACGAACACAGTTAAATACACAGACCATGTCTTCGCCATCCATAGAAATGCCCAAAGGTAGCCAAAAGTCACCGTCCTAAATACCATGTACTCTACAAACACTCCCAAGTACACAGGAATGCCAGCGAGTGAACTAAATAAAAGACGACACACAAGGAAGAGGCTGTCGGCGACTGCGAGACTGCGGAGAAAGACTGAGGTCGACGTAAATGGTTTCTCCCTCCCCAACACGACGAAAGACAAACTGTTACCGACTAAACCGACGAATATGGCAACCATGTAAAGTGGGACATTTAACACGAAGTAGAACATAGTGAAGTGTGAGGTTGTCAGCGGGACGTATACACGTACATGTATGTACCTGACACATCTCATTGCTTCAGTGCTCTCGCCGATGTTGGCACCATGCGACACGCTCACCGATGTCATTATTTCAGGTTCCTCTATAATTGATCGGGATACACCAACCTCATCTGAGATTGCTAGACAACCACTTAAAGCACCACGGTATTGCCACTTTCTGTCGACAGCCGGCGCCACCGTACCCGTTCTCCAATACTGTAGTTAAGCCTTTCGCCCCAGTGTTGGAGAATGTATGATTACAGTCTCGGTCACCCAGCCGCTGGGGATCGAACAAGTTTGTGTAGCAGTACTGCGGAACGAAACGGCTGGCTGCGCGAGACTAGTTGCATGCGGTAGTTTACCAAGTCGTTAATAGAGGTCTCCCCCTTAACGCGGGTACGTGTAACGCAGGATTGGGAAGCAATACTGTGGTCCTTTAAGGAGGGAATGTACACCACTGTGCTCAAAAACACCGGCTGTGGCTCCTCTTGATGTACGGTACAGCAAAAATATGGTATAGCAAAGACCAGCACCCTCCGACGAAATCAGTGATGGCGACATGAAATCTAAAAGAATTCTCTCCGTCCAAGGTGGTGATTTTGTACACGTAGATCGTTCGAACGCACAATGCATGTGCGGGTTGACTTGCTTCAAACTACTGACTAGTTGATAAGGTACTGGTGTCAAGTTGTTTACACATACATTATCATAACATCATGCCCACGCAATTAGTTTCGTAATCGTTTCATACGTATAGGTCCTTGGGCAATAAGATTTTTTAAAATCTAGATCACACGTCGTCTGATATATGTCGCATATTTCATATAATCATAAAGGAATCAACCATAAAGGTTCAACTTACAAATTTAGCATTTCATGAATATGGACAGTATCCCTTTAAACCTCAACAGATTTGCATTCTGACTCTTTCATATGATAGGAGAGACCCTTCTGCACGTTTACTGCAAATTTTGTTGAATTCCGACTAGTTGATCTTATGATACAAAAGGACTGAATTAATGAGAACCCCACGAACGATGTGAGCGCAGGGTCATCTGTGTACATTTGAATAGGCTAACATACATTTGCACGTGGAACACTAATTGTGCTGAAAATAGCTCTGTTATCATCAGAAATGGAATTCAAAGCATCAAGTTGACAGGTTCATGTACCCCTTCACCACAAAAAAAAGTTGAAGCTCCTGCCTATTACGCAAAACTAAAATTCAGGCAGTGAGAGACATCTGGTGTCAACACATGAAGTGTATCCCTCAGTAAGTTCATCGTTCGCAGTTAAACCTTATGGTTGATTCCTTTATGATATAATTAATGTAGGTGTGGCATACACGTATGTACACACTATAGTACTCAGTTCTTCTCAGCAAACTGGTCGTGTCAGTCAAGCTGTCCTAACAGAGAATCAAACGCCGCCATCTTGAATCTATTACCTTTAAGTCACATTTACTGACTTAGCTGAGTCAGACTTTAGTCGCTTTGTGAAATGGGCTTAAGTCAGTGTCTTAGCTTAGCCAGAAATAGTGACTTACATGTAAACCTACTGACTTAAGTTTTCTTTGTGAAACCGGGCCCAGGAGATATTTATCAGTTTTCATCCAAACATTTCATTCGACATCAGGTGCAAGAGTTAACTGCTTCCGAGTTCCGAATCCCTAATTTGAGAACAACCCTTTCAACGTCATTCTAAATCTGGTCCCGATTTTATAAACGATAGCTAAGATAAACCTCGGTTTAACCATCGGCTGTTCTGAAAACCGCTAATTAATCAAAGTAAACATTTTTACTTTTAGAATGTTTGGCTATCAACGATTCATAAAATAGAAAAATTTATTTCGGTTAGCAAACAGTTTGTCAACTATGGAGTGATGAAACCCGATGGTTATCTTAGCCATCGTTTATAAAATCGGCCCTAAATCTGGTCCCTGGTGAGACAGTAAATATAAAAGTTCAAGCAACTGTTGACCAAGCCAAGGAAATAGGAGAAATCAGGCGCAAAAAGGTACGCGTGGTAATCGATATTATGATTAGGGAGGAACTCACGTAATATTGCAACAATCTGAACCAGGGCTTCAGGAACTTCAAGTACATTAAAAGTGATGACGACGGCTAAAACCCTGACTGTACCCGTCTTTGCTCGTGCACCAGCCTTGCCGCCTGCCTGACCTGCAGATGATTTGCTCAGAGCTGCTATCAAGCGAAATGAAATAAATATAAGGAATGTTATGGGGAAAAAAGTCGTTATCACCATATGCAGGAAGGTGACATAGATGACAAAAAAATATACATTCAAGTAAAATTTTACTATCTTGAGTCGAATGGGTATGTACGTCGCTGTACAGGGATCGTATTGCCAGACAGGTTTGTACGCAAGAAACGTTACACCTGTCCTAACATATGCAAAAGCCCGATGTAAAATAGTTAGGATCGGGTACCAGCCTAGCTAAGACCCTAACTGTAGCCATCTTTGCTCATGTACGACCAACCTGGGTGTGTTGTTTTCAAGACCGTTTTGTACTATTTTGGCGTTATCTCTAACATGGCGTCTGCAAAGGGCTTAAACTGGTAGAGATAACGCCAAGATACCACTAACGTCACTTTCCTGACAAATACAGTTTTGAACAACGGGCTGTGCACAGAAAGAAAAAACGATCTCATCTCGAGGTAAAATGAATCTCCAACTCTTGTCCCTAAAATGAGTTTCTTTTGCAACTCGAATAGACATAACTGGGTGTCCACTTGAGATTACATTGTCTCCAACTGATTAAAAATGATTCTCAGCTGTTTCCACCGGATTGTCTGTTGTCTCGAATCAAATAATCAAGTGATATATAAAAAAAAACGTTTCAGAACCCAGTGGGTTTCGAACCCAGGACCCTCTGATCGCAAGTCGAACACCAGAACCACCACACCACCGAGCTCCTCATGAGCAGATTTTGGTTCCCCTCGGTTTGTTTCCTATTTTCTCTAGCTGATGCCCTGGTCCCATCGACTGGAGAACTGAGAAAACTCAAAATGAGTAGACTTTGTCTCCACTTCAGAATGAGACTCCAGTTGCAGTTACATTATCTCCAGTCGATGCAATAGCCCTTTATGGGGCTCCAGCCGAAGAAAACTGGTACTCATGATGTGTTCGAGTAGCAAAGAAACTCATTTTAGGGACAAAATAGTAGGCTGGAGATTCATTTTATCTCGAGTTGAGATCGATTTTTTTTCTGTGTGGCCGCCTGCTTCATACATGTAGCTGCAACCGATTTTTTGAGAGCTTCAATCTAGCGGTACGAATTGGGCCGATTTTATAAACGATGGCTAAGATAACCATCGGGTTTCATCACCCCATAGTTGACAAACTGTTTGCTAACCGAAATAAATGTTTCGATTTTATGAATCGTTGATAGCCAAACATTCTAAAAGTAAAAATGTTTACTTTGATTAATTAGCGGTTTTCAGAACAGCCGATGGTTAAACCGAGGTTTATCTTAGCTATCGTTTATAAAATCGGCCCATTATGGTTTTATGTGAGCCACAACCAAAGGTATGGGCAGAAATGGTTTCCAGGCAAAAGCATGGCGGCCATCTTGAAATTCAATATGGCGGCCTTGTGGCGTCATTGACAATGCCATCACTCGATTGGTGGCCACTGCTCCGGAGACCAGGGTGCATTTTGCCAAAAGATCACTCTGTCGAAGGTCGATATTGATACGGTGACCCACGTCAGTCACAAACAACTCGATAATCTGCGGCGTTCCATCTAGTCCACATCCTTATGTCGTTCTGCGGAAACATCGTGTTAGAGCAAATCTGAACCCAGGTTTAGGACCCTTACGAACCCGGCTCTCAGAAACGTCATGTTGCCAAAAAATCTTTAGCCGATTATAGCCGCTAGGAGGCACTTTCTGAGGGAAGGGCAAAAAGGGCAATTTTTCAATTTTCAATGTAATTGCATCTATTCACCATTCTTATTCATTTTCCATCCTCAGGACATAGAATTCACGAAGAGTTATTGTACAATATTAGAACGACATGAATTTATTTAATAGAAAAGCCATTACATTTACATACTTCAAATGCGTTTTTCTCAGTTATTTGTTTTTTCAACAAATACACTTCGCAATACATATTTTAAAATAACCCTGCCGGTATTAGAGCAAATCTGGACCCAGGTTTAGGACCCTTGGCTACCCAGGTAAAGAGTAAAAAATTCTTTTCCACTCAAACAGTGCGTTTTGCATCTGATCTTCTCAGAGTACAATAGAGCTATGCCTCAGCCCCATACTATAGTACGTTTAAGTCATCTGGAGCTCTATGGGCGTATGTCAATCAAACCCTTAGTAACCAGACCACAATGAACTTAGGGTTTACTCTAAACGGTCCAACGCACATTGTTTTCTAACCAGCTGAACCTTGGTCTGAAATTGAACATACAACTAGATCTTGATTTAAAATTGAACACAGGCACAGGCATGGGATTGGCTGGAAGTGTCCTGTCAATAAAACGCATGTCAATAGCCAGACTTCACCAACAATACCAAGGTCTGCCTGACAACCGAAGGTCCGCCCATCGAGCTCCAGATGACTTAGGGCCAATTTTTTAAACGATGGCTAAGATAACCATCGGGTTTCATTAACCCTCAGCTGACAAACTGTTTATTAATCGAAGTGAATGTTTCGATTTTATGAATCGTTGATAGCCAAACATTCTAAAAGTCAAAAGGTTCACTTTGGTTAATTCACGGTTTGTCAGAAATGCCGATGGTTAAACCGCGGTTTACCTTAACTATCGTTTAAAAAATCGGCCCTTAAACGTACTATAATGTAGGCCCTATATTTTTTTCTCATCTCATGAATAAACTGCACTGGTGGACAAAATTCTCAGGACATTTTCAAAATTCTAAGTCATTTTCCTCTTTTGCCTTCCTTTTGTCTCTAACCACTAATTATTTTTCTTATTGGTCAGAACATTTTTACCTTGGCAAGTGGGTTATATAATCCCCTCTGATTGTCCGTACAAAAGTTTATAGACAACGGGTTGCTGATCCACGGGCAACAAAGACAATTATGATGCGTGCCATGCAAGCCTTGCTCATTCTAAGGCTAAAGCTATTGGAGGTGACAAGAATGGACAAAGCACATCATGATTGTCTTTGTTATTGGGTCACGTGGTCACCATAGTGAGCCATTATTTTCGTCCTTGATTTTTCCGCCGGCAAAGATAACGCCTTTAATAAGTGACCATTTGTATCCATTTTTGATGCTATGGTTTGTGTGGGTCATTTTCTCGTGTCCAGGAGATAATGAGCTGAGAACGTTCAGTGTGAGTGCAGTAAAGACGGTTTTGTCAGTTTTCCTTGGCGGTTTCATGAAGATCAGTTGGTCATGGTTTGCTATGCATCACCGTACATGTT
>NMRB01001547.1:113825-124865 GCA_002633025.1 Notospermus geniculatus | reverse complement strand
TGTCGCATATTTCATATAATCATAAAGGAATCAACCATAAAGGTTCAACTTACAAATTTAGCATTTCATGAATATGGACAGTATCCCTTTAAACCTCAACAGATTTGCATTCTGACTCTTCCATATGATAGGAGAGACCCTTCTGCACGTTTACTGCAAATTTTGTTCAATTCCGACCAGTTGATCTTATGATACAAAAGGACTGAATTAATGAGAACCCCACGAACGATGTGAGCGCAGGGTCATCTGTGTACATTTGAATAGGCTAACGTACATTTGCACGTGGAACACTAATTGTGCTGAAAATAGCTCTGTTATCATCAGAAATGGAATTCAAAGCATCAAGTTGACAGGTTCATGTACCCCTTCACCACAAAAAAAGTTGAAGCTCCTGCCTATTACGTAAAACAAAAATTCAGGCAGTGAGAGACATCTGGTGGCAACACATGAAGTGTATCCCTCAGTAAGTTCATCGTTCGCAGTTAAACCTTTATGGTTGATTCCTTTATGATATAATTAATGTAGGTGTTGCAAGTGACAGAGATAATTCTTCTGCTACACGTATGTACACACTATAGTACCCACTTCTTCTCACCGAACTGGTCCCGTCTGTCAAGCTGTCCTAACAGAGAATCAAACGCCGCCATGTTGAATCTATTACAGTAGGCCTACTCACATCGGGAATGTATTACGTTAGCTATGAAGAAGTGTAGGCGGCATACTATTTTTTTTCAAATCCGATATTTTGTACATAATCATGCACGTGAGTCAATCTGTGCTAAGAACATTTGATGTACAGAAAAATTCATCTCACGTGCGTCTCAATCTGCTCCCTGTAGGCATACGCAATGAATACACATGTTCGGCAGATCCATGCAAAAAGCGCAAAATGATGGCCAGACGATATATTGACTGGGCAATGTGTACCTGCTGTATGTTCCACACAATAAGTGTTACACGAAACAGCAAGTATCCTCACCCGTCTAAATAAAACCTCGTAACTCATTTCTTCACCCCTCGCTCCCTTCAGAGACAAGGAATATAAAAGTGTCAGCATCTTTTCACCAGACAGAGGAAGTAAAGGATTTTTAACCATATCTCTCAGAACAAGTTCCAGTGCTGGCCAATTTACTCCTCAGGGAGACAGCAACGGCCGTTGAGAAAACTGGCTGGGCTGGTAAGTATTCCGAGAGGTGCATCATACGTATCGATAGTGGGAGATTCTCTGATGTACACTCATGGCCAAAAATAAATGGACAGGAGTTTTTCTTGAATATCTCCAAAGCAATGGAGTAGAGAAATTTGGTCCCAACATACACATGTACATGTATATAGTAGCAAATTTTCCTGGCTATCTAATGGTATCAGCGTCGAAAAAGTCCACTGAAAGCCGCATTTGGCAGAAGGAATTTTGTAAAGGCGTGTTTTTTTGCTACTTTTGCATGATTTCATTCAAAATTTTTATATCACTGTGTTCTACTGATCGAGGCCTTTCATAATATATCCTATAGTTTCCTATACTTTATAATTTCCTATAATTTGGGGCAGTTTTATCAAAAATCATCCGTTTTTATGGGTACGGACCCGTGGGTACACTACCAACATGGGAACACTAAACTCATTCCGAGTTGTATGTCCCCGTATGATGGGTACAGCGACCCCTCCCATGGGTACGCTGTACCTATTTGTTCTTACAGTGTAGTGGTTAAAACTATTGAAATGAAACTGACATCCCGGTACTGATCAATTTCCCACACAAAAGGTGTCCATTTATAGGATTTCGGGTGCGGTTTGCTGCCCTCTATCGTAGCTAGGATCCCCATTGGATGAAGGCGCTAAGAATTTCAGGAAGAATAAAAGTGATGACGACGGCTAACACCCTTACTGTACCATCTTTGCTCATGCGTGAATCGCTTCCTCATTCCGAGTTCCGAATACCTAATTTGAGAAGAAACCTTTCAACGTGCGTCTAAATCTGGTCCCTGTGAGGCAGTAAATACAAAAGTTCAAAGAACAGTTGACCAGGCCAAAGAAGTGAGCGAAGTCTCCGAATATAACGTACGCGCGATGGTCAATATTATGATTGAAGCGATATTGAAGTAATACTTCAAGAATCCGCAGCACGGATTCAGGAACTTCAAGTACAGTAAAAGTGATGACGACGGCTAAAACCCTGACTGTACCCGTCTTTGCTCGTGCACCAGCCTTGCCGCCTGCCTGACCTGCAACTGATTTGGTCAGAGCTGCTATCAAGCGATATGAAATAAATATGAGGAATGTTATGGGGAAAAAAGTCGTTATCACCATATGCAGGAAGTTGAAATAGACGACAAAAAAATATACATTCAACCACATAGATAATACTAGATACGGCGAAATGGGTATGTATGTCTACTGATCGAGGCCTTTCATAATATATCCTATAGTTTCCTATACTTTATAATTTCCTATAATTTGGGGCAGTTTTATCAAAAATCATCCGTTTTTATGGGTACGGACCCGTGGGTACACTACCAACACGGGAACACTAAACTCATTCCCAGTTGTATGTCCCCGTATGATGGGTACAGCGACCCCTTCCCATGGGTACGCTGTACCTATTTGTTCTTACAGTGTAGTGGTTAAAACTATTGACTAATGAAACTGACATCCCGGTACTGATCAATTTCCCACACAAAAGGTGTCCATTTATAGGATTTCGGGTGCGGTTCGCTGCCCTCTATCGTAGCTATAGGATCCCCATTGGATGAAGGCGCAAAGAATTTCAGGAAGAATAAAAGTGATGACGACGGCTAACACCCTTACTGTACCATCTTTGCTCATGCGTGAATTGTTTCCTCATTCCGAGTTCCGAATACCTAATTTGAGAAGAAACCTTTCAACGTGCGTCTAAATCTGGTCCCTGTGAGACAGTAAATATAAAAGTTCAAACAACTGTTGACCAGGCCAAGGAAGTGAGCGAACTCTCCCAATATAAAGTACGCGCGACCGTCAATATTATGATCGAGGCGATACTGACGTAATACTTCAAGAATCCGCAGCACGGATTCAGGAACTTCAAGTACAATAAAAGTGATAACGACGGCTAAAACCCTGACTGTACCCGTCTTTGCTCGTGCACCAGCTTTGCCGCCTGCCTGACCTGAAACTGATTTGGTCGGAGCTGCTATCAAGCGATATGAAACAAATATGAGGAATGTTATGGGGAAAAAAGTCGTTATCACCATATGCAGGAAGTTGAAATAGATGACAAAAAAATATACATTCAACCACATAGATAATACTACATGCACCGAAATGGGTATGTATGTCTCGGTACAGGGATCGTAGGCCCAGACAGTTTTGATCAGAAAAAAACATACAAATCGATAGAGAAACGAGAATGTCGCTGTGAGGAGACAAGCGCAACGAGCGTTCCTGATGGTACACAGCGACGCAGCCTTCAGCGGTTTACAGATAGCAATGAAGCGCTCCGCCGCCACGAATACAGTTAAATACACCGACCATGTCTTCGACATCCATAGAAACGTCCAGAGAGAGCCATAAGCCATAGTCTTAAAAACCTGGTACTCTATAAACACTCCAAAGTACAAAGCAATGCTTTCGAGTGAACTATATAAAAGACGACACACAAGGAAGAGGCTGTCGGCGACTGCGAGACTGCGGAGAAAGACTGAGGTCGACGTAAATGTTTTCTCCCTCCCCAACACGATGAAAGACAAAATGTTACCGACTAAACCGATGAATATGGCGACCATGTAAAATGGAACGCGTAGCAAGAAGATGAGCATATTGACGAATGATGTCGTCCACGACATGTAACCGTACGTATACCGAATGCATCTCATTGGCTCAGTGCTGTTGCCGATGCTAACGCCATGTGACACGTTCACCAATGTCATTATTTCAGGTTCCTCCATAATTGACCGTCTGTATTTATTTACGGCATTCACTGCGCTGATTAAACGGGTCGTTAAAGCTTCGCTTATGTCGCCCTACGCTGTGATAGAAATAGCGTCAACAAGTTGCAACTGGTAACTTATGTCGCCACCGAGTTGAAAAATACCGATCGGTCGAAACTACCTGGAACTAGTTTATCGCCGTCTTTTGAGTGCTTATGTCGACAGAGATTTCCTTTGATTTTAAGTGACGTGGTGATTAGGTCACGTGGTCACGTTAGGCCACGTGGAATGTAAAGCGAATTTCATTGGCTGTCTTCAGGATACAGTTGTCAACTAGTCGCTGAAGTTGAACATGTGGGACTTTCCGGATCTGGATATTTTTAGTTTGCAACTAGTTGGCAACTAGTTACTCTCCGACGCCCGAGAGCTTATGTCACCTAGTAGTTGTGACTAATTAGTTCCAACTACGCGCCGATTATCAGTTGCCAACTAGTTCTGACTGTACGTAAGGGCGACATACATGTAAGCGAGGCTGACCAACTGTAACGTCGATCAGTGTTCCCCGTATTTCTGTGTTTTTCTTCCTGAAAGATTAAGCGGCAACTAACCCAACAATAACCATTCTAGGCCGCGTCTATTGTTGGCGAACACTGAGCTACAGAAACACTCACAGATGTTACACCTGGATACACCAACTTCATCTGAGATTGCTGGACTGCCACTTAAAGTCCTGTCTACACCATCAACATTTTCAAAACATTTCTGCGACAAAACATTTTTAAACATTTTTAAATGTTGCAGCTTGTTTTGGGGTTGGTCTACACTCGGCAACAATATCAAAACATGCTTTTAAATTGTTTTAAAAAAGTGCTCCACTGTACTCAAAAAGGCCGGCTCCGACTCCTCTTGATCGACGGTTATACAAAAAGTGTGGTACAGCAAAGACCAGCACCCTCCGACGAATCAGTGACGGCGATATGAAATCTAAAAGAATTCTCTCCGAGACAGGATTGATATTCGAGTTACATTCCAAGGGCGCAGTATGTGCAGCATCAGTTTGGATCCGGGAGTTCTCATTCGAAATCACGTTTATGTGAGATTGTGCGTGATTCACACAAACTGTAGTCCTGTCTACGGTGATTTACATGGTGATCGGGGCGAAATTCAGGCCGTCATGACTGCGAAACAACCGACGACCAAAGTGGTGAGTTTGTTCACCGAGATCGTTTGAACACACAGTGCACGCGAAGGTTGACTTGCTTCAAACTACTGACTAGTTGATTTAAAGGTACCTACTGGTGTCAATTGACACCTTGTTTGCCTACAGGTTTATCATAATATCATGCCCACGCAATTAGTTTGGTAATCGTTCCATAAGTCCTTGGGCAATAAGATTTTTTTATCGAGTAGATGTTGAAACTGACAAAGGTAATTCTTTTGCTACACGATGCACACATCTCATGAATAAACTCTATACTGTAGACTACACTACGATCCTCTTGCAATAAACTCATTCATTGGCCACCCTGCTTTGTTTAAAGGTAATGTATCACGACTTCATTGTTTACATTCAATGTTTGTAAACATGGATGTTTACATCGTGTTTGTTTCACTTTTTGCGACATGCCAACCCCCNTGGTGCTTATTTCAATTTATTCCCCATGGGATTGTGCCCAGACATAGGCCTGCTGGACGCAGGCAGTTGAGGAAAAGAACAGATAATCTCGTACCTCAAGTAAAATTCCGTGAACGTGATTGGCTCATTTACGTCATGTGACCTTGTGTCATTTCGATATGTCCCCCCGCGGGCGGTCATATCGCGATATGTTGCCCGCTACCATGGCTACGTAATGGCCGCCGCTTTTTTCACTCTCTCGGTTCGCAAGTTCGAACGGCCATAGAACAAATGCAGTCTCTTCGAACGGAAAAATACCACTCACATTATCATTTCTTGGAAGTAAGCAGTTGCCTTGATGCAAAATGGTGAACTCAAAACGTCCCAAACTCTAGGCAGGGGCCAGTTGGGTCTTGCATTGAACACACAGTCAAGTGGAATTCAACACTCAGCATATTGTGACGTCGCGTCGCGTCATTTCACTGGAGTACACTGTGGATGCATTACGTCACGTCATTTCTTGTCCTTAATTTTGGCATTGATTTGAATTTTTCATAAAAGAAAGTCGTCTTCAATCAACTAGACTTTCGGTACGAGATAAAAGCCTCGGGAGACATATCATCCCAGCGGGGGGACATTCGGTATGTCACCCGACATTTCGGGCAACATTTTTATAATGTTAACCCTTTCCAGTTAAGTTATTGAAGATGGCACATAGAGTTCATCTTGAGGACACTAATCTGAAGTTGACAACTGTAAAAGTGAATACTGGTACATCACTCATCATCTGGGTGCTGACACATTTTCAGTGACTGCATTCAAAGAATTCAAATCCCAGAAAAAAATGCCGGAATTATGTCATTGTCAAAATCACTCGAAGAGGAAAATAGGAAGATATTAATACATGTTGTTGGAAGACCAGGGGCAACGTGCTTGGTCCTCAGTACTTTTATGTACATGCACATAATCAACGGTCATCACTGTCACTGTTGGGACGAAAGAATCATTCATTCACTGTTCCATAACAAAGGGTTAATTCTACGAAAAGGATAAATGACACTGAAAGGGAGCTGGTTTCTTAATAACGTGTTCAGTATTACTATATCATCCTTCACACAACACCCATAACAAGAGAAACGTGATTTTCAATCCAAAACACTGTCCTGTTCGTCAAAAATGGTGCCGTCGCGATTCAGTTGACATATCATGGTATGGCAAACGTCTGCTTCTCAAAGGCTGAGAGAATATTAGTTCCAACCAAAACAGGAATTTTCTGGTTATAGGAAGTATCCAGAACCACCAGTACTGGAACGTCTACGTTACTATATGTGAAAGGACAAGAAACAGAGACTTCAACATATCCGTAATAGGGCAATTGGCTACCATTGGCACTTGTCACCTCTAACAAATCAGTGAGTGGACGTAACGACAGATGACCAAAATTGGCCCGAAATTCGGAATGAGAGATAGTGCTAACCATGGAGCCGGTGTCCAACAAGCAGGGCAAAATCCTACCCTCAAATTTGATAAACGACTGCAATGTATAAAATATATGTTGTATTCTATATGAAAGAGGTCTGCTCAGTTGAGCTAATAGTGAAGGAATGGCATTGGGTGGAGTCCCACACAGGAATTTTCTGGTTATAGGAAGTATCCGGAACCACCAGTACTGGAACGTCTACGTTACTATCTGTGAAAGGACAAGAAACAGAGACTTCAGCATATCCGTAATAGGGCAATTGGCTACCATTGGCACTTGTCACCTCTAACAAATCAGTGAGTGGACGTAACGACAAATGACCAAAATTGGCCCGAAATTCGGAATGAGAGATTGTGCTAACCATGGAGCTGGTGTCCAACAAGCAGGGCAAAATCCTACCCTCAAGTTTGATAAACGACTCATTGGCTTTTCCGATAAGATTCTTTGGGACTGACTTAAGTTTTGAGCGTTTGGGGACTGGATGAGATTTAGGGGGAGGTGGCGGTGGAGATCGCCTACGATACCCAGTAAAAGGTGTACGCGAAGTGGATCTGCTGATGTGATTTGCATTCAGGGGACCAGAATTCGCGCGTCCCAACGTTCGTCCCTCAACGCTGGCGCCTATGCATTTAAAGTGTCTTTGGATTCGTTAGCCATCTTGGCTTTACATTCACGCTGGTAATGTCCTTTCTGCCTACATTTAAAACAAGTGATATTTGGACGCTTCTTCTGCTTACCAAGTTCCATGGACTTTACCTTGGCCTGCAGCTGCTCAATTTGCTCAGCCAGAGTTTTAACTGGAGTATGCTTCGGGTACTGAGAGAAACCTGTTGCACGTTAGCAGAATGAGACCTGGTGAGAGTAGGCACTGATGCTGACACCGTAGCAGACGCTGACTGAACACCACTATCAGATGGTACAGAGGAGGCTACCTCCTGTTCCAGAACCCGAGCCTTCAAAAATAGAGTTTCATACGGGACNTGCAACATCCTCACCCATATGCAAAAGAACATCAGACGCTGGATATCTCAACGACTGCCTAATCGCCTGTAACACCACACGGGAAGGTTCTGTTCTCTGGAGGCATTTGACTTCGTACCTCCATTGATCAAAGGACACTGAATTCTTGGCATCTTTCGCCCCAGAAAATGTGTTTATCCGAGGTTTTCCCAAGTACGTCACAGAGGAGTGCGAATCGGCGGTAGCTGATGCTCCAGACTGCAAGACAGTGGAGGCACCGGATGCACCCTGCGAAACAATGGGAGACACACTCGACATCCCAAATGATTTGGACAAAGCCGGTAACCTTGAGCCGACATTTTGCAAAGTGGGATTCGTCAGAACCGTGCCAGGTAGCGGGAGGGCTGACTCCTGACCCACGCCTGCCGCACTCAAACTATCAAAAACTGCCGGACGGGAATCGACGGTGTGACCGAACTCTATACCAGGAGTAGAAGACCTGAGTGGGGGACGCGTTCGTCTCGAGTGGAAGCCCGAACGCTGTACAGATGGCGGAATAACAGAGGTAGGCACCGCAGGAGACGTAAGCAAAACTGGATCTCGACCGCGCCAGAGAGGGGTCTGAGGCGGGAGGAGGCGACCATCACCGATGACGCCCACTGGTTGAACAGGATCTCTCCCGATAGGAGGTGTGGCAAAACGAACTCTCGCATTGGACCGCCCATCCAAATCAGAAGCGTGAGAAAGCAATGGGGATTGCCCCAGAGTTGTAGGAGTACTATACGATGTCGATCCCTCGCCAAGAGGGGTGCTATATTCTGTAAGATTCATGCTCTGGGAAACCTGAGAACCACCCTCCTCCACATCCCTAATGCCGAAAACGCAGGGACCGTCACCAGACTCACGGACAACAGAAGAAGAGGACTGAGCAACCAAGTGTGAAGAGGACTCATCCTTCACTACGAATTGGCAAACTTTGCCTTTGGAGGCAGGGGATAAGGTTCTATACAGTTTGATAAATTGTTCAGCTTCCTGGATCCCTGCCTCTATATCATCACAGATTGGATTCTCCATGGCGTATCTAAACTTTAATGGTTAACATGTGTTAAATTCTACTCAGCACCACTAAATGCAACGGCGTTCAAACGCAACTGCATAAATCAATAAAAGACCGGTAATGAACTAAGATTGAACTATGAATGGAATAACCCAATGTAGAACAAATGAAATGGAAATGATGAAATTATGCCACTAACCTGCAATGTATAAAATATAGCCTATGTTGTATTCTATATGAAAGAAGTCTGCTCAGTTGAGCTAATAGTGAAGGAATGGCATTGGGTGGAGTCCCACCCAAGCGAAGAAAACACCATGTCACAATAGGGTAAAAGCAGAATAGGGATTAAGGGTTTCAATGACTTTGGGCAGGTGGAACCTCCAAATGTGACCGGGGACTTATGGCTCATATATGTTGTAGCCGTTCACGTAACGTAGGAGGGATTCTACATGTAGCATACGTAGACCACGGGGTTCAGTCACAGTCATGAAAATCTAGCACCACACTTCTTCAAACAAGTTTTGCAAGTTCCAGTTACACACGTCACAACTAAACACAAATCCAACAAATGTTTAAAACACAGCACAACTTAGAACACAATCCGAACAAAATGTTAAAATTCGCTTTGGTCCATCCTTCATCACTGACTCTCCATGGATAGAAATTGAATACGGTACCGATATTATTCAAATTTGATTAGCAGCGCTGCGGACCCGGGCCCATATACTCGTCGTATCGACATCCGATATTGCACGAATTCCCTGATTTCCCTGAATTGCAAGCTCTCGGCCGGTTTTTTTTCGAACGACTACGAATTTCACGTTTCTGCACGTCAAACGAATAGCGTACTCTCCGATCGGACTTATATCATCTCGGTGGAACCTCCAAATGTGGCCGGGGAGTTAGTGCTCATATACAGTGAGTGCCTGATTTACTGGTGGTCTGGCATGATTTACTGACACCAAGTTTTCCTCATTATAATATGCATTTTAGGACCACAACGAGGTTGGCCAAGCCATTTGAAAGAAGGAAACTACCACGGTCTGGTGGTATTATTGAATGATTCAGCGACTTTCATGAATAGGGCTGTGGACCTTGAAATCATTCTTAACGGCCTTGGCGTGCAACAATAGTAACCTCTTTTCAATGACTATAGTCGAAGTCAACTTCAACAAAGTAAAATGCCAGACCTGTGCAACAGACACCATAAAGTGAACAAAAAATGATTAAACGACAAACCACAGTATTTACCAGTTGACTGAGCACTACCTTGGATTTGCTAGACTCATGGAAATTAAACCAATTTACCCTGGCGTCATTAGGTAACTGCGACATGGATTATTTACAATCTGACCTGTGTTAGGTTTAATGTCATAGCAGGAACACCGTGAAAAATTATTGAAACAGACATCCCTTATCTCCTGAGCCTGATCATTGAACCACTGTGCACAACAATGCTAAAAGGTGTGCTCATTTTCTGATTGCCCCATGTTTCATTTGTTATTGTAAACTGGGGTTCATTCCTAGGCCAACTCTCCTTTTGTGGGCCCCACTGATCTGGACATAGAAAATTCTAACAACCACCAGTAAATCAGGCACTCACTGTATGTCGTAGCCGTTCACGTGACGTAGGAGGGATTCTAGCATACGTAGGCCACGGGGTTCGTGGCCCGCAGGAGCAAAACGACAAGCTGCAATGTATAAAATATATGTTGTATTCTATATAAAAGAGGTCTGCTCAGTTGAGCTAATAGTGAAGGAATGGCATTCAAACTATAAACACTTTAACATTAGCAACTTAAAACAACCAACTTAAAACATTACAGAATCAACTTAAACCAATTAATTAATAACACTCACATGTAACTTAAAACAAGCAACTTAAAACATTAAAGAATCAACTTGAACCAATTAAAACATAACTAAAAATGGAAAGGAACTGAAATATGCCACTAACCTGCAATGTATAAAATATATGTTGTATTCTATATGAAAGAGGTCTGCTCAGTTGAGCTAATAGTGAAGG
>NMRB01001547.1:83586-112534 GCA_002633025.1 Notospermus geniculatus | reverse complement strand
TTAGACTGAGTCACTCAGTCTCTTTCACGCATGCGCGAACTGCGCAGCATTACAGAGACTGAGACCAACCTCAACAATTTTTGTTACGCGAATACCGAAAATCTGGTACCGATGCTGATTGGTCGATTTTGAATCCAGCTGTTTACAGCCATGCTGATTGGTCATTGGGATCAGAAGATTGCAAAATGGCGGCGCTGTATCTAACGAACTTCAGTTCAGTCAGACAGAAGCAAAGCTTAGCAAGATCGCACCATGGAGGTCGTTCCCCGCAGCACTGATGATCTGATCCTCCATCAGTGACACTAAAGGAGATCTACACAGGTCAGTTGTGTCGTCTTTATCGAGAAATTTGCCGAAGATTGATGTCGCCGGGCGGCAATGATCTCGCCATTGACGGGGCAGTCGTGCGCAAAGCAGCATCACAAACGTTTTAGACGTTGTGGCCAGACCCTCGGTCTCCCAACCGAGGGTCTGGCTGCGCGAGACTACGATATTATTCAAATTTGATTAGCAGCGCTGCGGACCCGGGCCCATATACTCGTCGTATCGACATCCGATATTGCACGAATTCCCTGATTTCCACGAATTGCAAGCTCTCGGCCGGTTTATTCGAACGACTACGAATCTCACGTTTCTGCACGTCAAACGAATAGCGTACTCTCCGATCGGACTTATATCATCTCGGTGGAACCTCCAAATGTGACCGGGGAGTTAGTGCTCATATATGTCGTAGCCGTTCACGTGACGTAGGAGGGATTCTAGCAAACGTAGACCACGGAGTTCGTGGCCCGCAGNAGCCTATTGTGAGTTGTATTGTGTTTCATTGTCTAGACCTACTCCAAACGGCTGCCGAAAATTAGAAATATTGGCAAACTGATTCTTCATGAAGCAATCGACTTTAGCTTAGTGAGAGATCCCTGTATACCACTATAGAACGATTTTTTAAGATAGTCTTCTGACCGTCGAAAAAATGGCATGAAACTTTGATATGGGCGTACACATGGATTACAGCCTATTGTAAGTTCATTGTAAAGAGGAAGGGCCTAGCGTTTGATGAAATGGTTATTTCCAGTTGTTACCGCTTGGTGTCAGCAGCGCATGGGACCTCACAGCTCATTAAAATTGAGAATAAAGTCGCCTTCAAACAGACGTGAAATACCAAGCCCACCACCCAAGTGGCAGCCTCGTGTTCAGGTATGACAGGTATTCATCAAACACTTTGTACTGCCGGCAGTTCAATATAACTTTTGCGTCGCGTGGCCTAAATGAAGGATTCTGTCCATTCTAATCTTCCCCTAAAATCCAAACTTCTGAACCTGGATACTCATCAGCCATTCTGAACTTAGAGCTTGAAACTAATTTTACCAGATTTCAATCTCTAATGTCATACATAAGCGGCCATATTGAAACGGAAGGATATGTGATGCGGCGCGCCGATTACGCAGACTGGCGGAGTGTTCTTCCGCTAAGAAATTGTTCGCTAATATATAGTACTGAAATGACGAAAATCACACATTATATGATCATTTTGTGTGTTTTAGTACTCAATCATGTCAATAGTGTACTGATCCAATGCTGTCCATGCGTTTTACATGAATTCTATCGAGTAATTTGAGAGATTTCATTACGACGTTTATTATACGTATAAGCGGCGAGAGCTACTTTCCCACTTGTCCAGCATGATCACCAAAAATGTGTAATTAACCACATTATTGGCGTGTCACTTTCAAGTTTACATACAGCGTATCAAATATAGGCCCCTATACCAATTTATTGATATTTGACCGATAATAAACACGCCTTCAGACAGCCAGGGTTCGCAGGTGTTATATTTGTTCGCGGAGGTGGCTACTTGTCATGAGTGATGCGGCAGCCTAACAATTCTGGTCGTGATCACGTACAGAATCGCTCCGCGAATGACTGTATGACATCCGAGGGGCTTTCCCGAACAATGACGGAAAGACCCGAGGTGCTCCGAATGACTCATCAGCATGATCAGACCCATTTGCTTCTTCTAGGCCGACTACCGCAGACCCTTCTCAAGCTAATCGAACGGCCCCACCTCAAGCTAACGCCGCGTCGTCGTGTGCTTTTGTTAGCCGCTGGCACATGAAACAAACTGGGACAAACTTTCTGATATGTCTAGAGTTTCAGATTGTTAAGTTCCACTTGAAAAAGACCCCGGTTGGGGTCGAAAATTCGTGAATTCTGGAGATTGACTTCTTGCTTATTATCATTTTGTGTGTCAATTTTGTGCTATTCTGTATCTTGGATAGTTCAAGGAAAGAGTAACTTGGAAAATTGTACTGCTAGCATAGTTCAAGGAAAGAGTAACTTGGAAGAACTAACAGTGGTAATTAATGGGCTTAATGGAAAAAATTGACGAGTACTATGGGCGGTTAAACCCGCATTTTTAAGACGTTGGCAAAACAAGACGTTGAGACACTTTTCAAAGACATAGAGTTCAAAAATAAGACATTGATTATTTTTGAACTCTATGTCTTTGAAAAGTGTCTCAACGTCTTGTTTTGCCAACGTCTTAAAAATGCGGGTTTAACCGCCCATAGAGTACACAATGCCAGTGAACAAATAATTCATCAACACAAAATCGATCTTAAGTTACAAGCTTTCAAAACAATGGATCATTGTTTATCTCAGCCGTGTACCAACCAGTTACATTCATCGATAGAAGAGAATGACGGATGCCAGCAAATATCATTATCTGCCGCGGCAGTGTCGCCAGCCAGTTCAGTTTCTCCGCGAAGACCAACTTGTCAAATTGACGGCAGATACAATCGCCGCTAATTTAACAAAGTGATCAATCAACAAATCTTTCATTATAAGTAATCGTGCTTTTTGATGTTTTCGACAATTTTCAATCGAATGTCGAATTAGCGGAACCAGCGGAAACAACGGAACCAGCGGAGCCTGGTCTGCAGCCGATAGAACGAACACATGACTCGTTGTTGCTTGTTGACAGAAAGCAACACGCGACTCGGTGTTGGTAAGAAACACGCGGCTGCAGTCATGATGTGCGGATTGAGACGTAAATGTAGGCCCAAGGCATGCTAGGTCTAGGCTAGGCTACCGGTAGGCCTACATGGCCTAGGCCTACCGTAGACCTAGTTTTTTTCGGCGCCTAACAATTCGATTTGAACAATGCAGTTATTATTTAAAAAACAACATTATGTTTTTCCTTCAAGTTCGCTGGTTCCGTTGTTTCCGCTTGTTCCGCTAATTCGACATGGCCTTTTCAATCGGCCGTGGAAGTGACAAATGGATACAAAGTTCTTGGAGGTGTCAACCTCGTCTCCAGGGGTATAGTTCGCTCAGAAAAAAACCTCGGACCACTCGCTCACTAACCCCTGGCATCAGCTTTCGATTTAACGCATGTGATAGTGGTTGACGGGAAACCGTCAAATATACCCATTAAAGAATATACCCAAAGAAATTTTCAAAATATTTTGGATCAAATCAGAAGGTCATCTATATCCAGGTTTGATGATTTTTTGTAAAAAGAATTTTAAAAAGCACAAGTAAGTATTTCAAATTGATTATTGTGACTCGTGCTGCCACCTATACTTAGTCCAAGATTCCTGGTCTAACAGCCGAAGCTGATGCCAGGGGTTAGTGACGCGACCGCCATAATGTCAGAAAGCGAACTATACCCCTGGGGACGAGGTTGTGGAGGTGTATGTGGAGGCAAAGAGGTGTGGAATGGACATGCAAGTGATCCAAAAGGATGGAATTTGGCATCCTGGCTGTTATTCAGGTCGGAGCATATTGGTCACTTTGTGAAAATACATAAATTAATGTTACATGTACATGTAGTTCCATTTGCACATTGGTGAACTAACAAGCATGGTGGGGAGAATATTGAGACCCTCTGTTTTATGGCTTAAATCAAAGTTTTGCTTTATTTAAGGGCGTGTGCTTACATTGTATTAAATACGGTTCATCTACATGTAAATCACCCCATCGATATTAGCGGTTTAGGACGTGATTGATCAGCGATTGGTCACTTTGTGAAATCAGGCTACAGTTTTTGATGCAGATTGGCCAAGATACCCTACTTCTCCAGAGAAAACTAAGCCAGATACACGAACGCCGTAAAGACAGAATGAGTGTGCTCTTCGTGCGGGTATCACGCTGGCGGCTTGGTTTGGATTTCGAGAAAAAAATTCAGAATGGTCACTTCGTGACATGTGCCTAACCTCTGGTAAATTCGTCGACGACTGTCTGTTTCTAAGTTATTGCTGATCACAGACATGAATATCGTGACCAAGAGCCTTGTTTTAATCTTTATCTGGCGTGTTCACACTGGTCAACTTGTCGATAAATTTTTCTCGACGGTGCATGACGTGAAAATGGCGGACCCCCGGAAAACTGGAGTAGTAAAAAGCCGATCAGTCACGGAGTGTGCAAGCAGATGCCTTGAGGTGAAGGGTAGTCTCGCACCGCCAGACTCTCATCTCGCTCCGCTTCCTACGCTTGGATGAGAGTCTGGCCCCAGACGCATTCATTCTGGTTATGCTACCGGTAGACCACAGAGTAGTCTCTACATCTGACGATTTAAGAGACTACATGTACTCAATCTGAACGTCAGAGAACGATTCGTGCCAACATCGTAACTCTGACGTATATCGGACAGCGCCATATTGCTCCGTGAACTACTTTGATGANGGGAACACTGAGCTACAGAAACACTCACAGATGCTACACCTGGATACACCAACTTCATCTGAGATTGCTGGACTGCCACTTAAAGTCCTGTCCACACCATCAACATTTTCAAAACAATTCTGCGACAAAACATTTTGAAAAGTGTTTTGGAAATGTTGCAGCTTGTTTTGGGGTTGGTCTACACTCGGCAACAATATCAAAACATGTTTTTAAATTGTTTTAAAAAAGTGCTCCACTGTGCTCAAAAAGGCCGGCTCCGACTCCTCTTGATCGACGGTAATACAAAAAGTGTGGTACAGCAAAGACCAGCACCCTCCGACGAATCACTGACGGCGATATGAAATCTAAAAGAATTCTCTCCGAGACAGGATTGATATTCGAGTTACATTCCAAGGGCGCAGTATGTGCAGCATCAGTTTGGATCCGGGAGTTCTCATTCGAAATCACGTTTATATGTGAGATTGTGCGTGATTCACACAAACTGTAGCCCTGTCTACGGTAATTTACAGGGTGATCGGGGCGAAATTCTGGCCGTCATGACTGCGAAACAACCGACGACCAAAGTGGTGATTTTGTTCACCGAGATCGTTTGAACACACAGTCGGTTTACATTCCAAGGGTACAGTAAGTGCAGAACCAGTTTGGATCCTGGAGTTCTCTCATTTGAAATCACGTTTGTGTGAGATTGTACGTGTTTCCCATAATCTATTACAGTACTCACATCGGGAATTTATTGCCCATTAGGCCCCGATTACATAGAAGTACACGGTATGCGAAAACGCCGGTTAACAAAGGCCTCACAAAGGATTCGCGACCGTGAAGCCATTGTTAACCGGCGTTTTCGTATACCGTAAACTTCTATGTAACGGAAGCCTTAAGAGCATATTTGCGCAACTGCTGGGGCTTTGCTGCCTTTGAACAGGATTTAGAACACGGTTGACTGCAAATCTAGGATGTAGTGCGCTAAGATAGGAAATTTGTGAATTTCGTGGACCACGAAATTATTCTTGGTGTCATTTTTGACTACCGCGACTAGTTCCCTTTAAGACGTTAGCTATGAAGAAGTTCACTAGTTTTTCAACTCCGATATTTTGTACATAATCAGGCACGTGAGTCAATCTGTGCTAAGAACATTTGATGTACAGAAAAATTCATTTCTCACGTGCGTCTCAATCGGCTCCCTGTATGCAATGAATATACATGTTCGGCGGATCCATTCAAAAAGCGCAAAATGATGGCCAGACGATACATCGACTTGGGCAATGTGTACCTGCTGCATGTTCCACACAGTAAGTGTTACACGAAGTAGCAAGTATCCTCACCCGTCTAAATAAAACCCGGTAACTCATTTCTTCACCCCTCGCTCCCTTCAGAGACAAGGAATATAAAAGTGTCAGCATCTTTTCACCAGACAGAGGAAGTAAAGGATTTTTAACTATATCTCTCAGACCAAGTTCCAGTGCTGGCCAATTTACTCCTCGGGGAGACAGCCGTTCTCAACGGCCGTTGAGAAAATTGGCTGAGCGAGTACTCATTCCGAGAGGTCATCATACGTATCGATAGTGGAGGATACTCTAAAGGCCCGTACACGATCATATATTTGTTCAAAACATCCTCATACATTTGTACATTTCATGGACAGATATTTGATTGTGTAGGCTGTTTTCCCAACAAACTTGAACAGCAACCAACATGTATGATGATGTTCAAATTTGTATGATGATGTTCAGGACAAATGTATGATGATGTTCAAATTTTTAGCTGCATGTTTCATCTTGCCAATGCAAAACATCCCAAAAAATGTGTGATGATGTTCAGGGGCAAATGTATGATCGTGTGGACGGTTTTCCCAACAAACTTGAACAGCATCCAACATTATCCTTTCTCCATCATACTTCATCATACAATGTCCACGAATGTTGGACTGTAGATCGAAATCCCCAACAAACTTGAACATCATCATACAAGATTATGATGCTGCTTTGAACAATGTATGATGATGTTCAAAATTGTAGCTGCATTGTCACAAGACAGAAATCGACAAACAAGCTTGGACATAATCATACAAATGTATGATGATGTTTTGAACAAATGTATGATCGTGTAGACGAGCCTTAATGTACATGTCCAAGAACTTTAAAATCCGTCCAGTAGTTTCTGCTCCGGAGCTCAGAGTGCGATCGAGCAGAATGCCGAAGTTAAATCTCGTGCACGTGTGCTGCGTTGTTGTGTTTACCTCCAGTTTATGATTTAGTCTTCGATGACGTCACGGCATCATAGAAAGTTAGATATTGCCTCTAAAATATCCACAGACCTACCCCTTGAGAAATATCTCCCTCCACACGCTTCACAAAACACCTCCGTAAAGATTGGTACGGAATTGAACCGTCAGGCACCTCGGTCTGCGATTCATATGTCAGGAAGCACGCTGTCGTTTGAATAATAGGGGTTGCGCGGGCTTAGGAATAGGCCCAAGGTGGACTGGTACCCCGTCCTAACTATTTTACGTCGGGCTTTTGCATACATGTATGTTAGGGCCGTTATTGAGAATGGATATGGACTGTGCGTTTTGCATGATCTCCTTATTTGTATGTTATATTCTGAGGCCAATAATGCTCTGCCTCGGCCCCAGACTAACGTATTTTTTTGTCATTTCACGAATAAACAATAGAGGTCCTGCAAATGACGTCACAAGCCGCCATGCTGGGGGGCACATGCTGCAGAGGCGCAGCGAAATGAGACGTGCATGTCCCAATGACCTTACGTCAAACGCGCACTTTACGCAGGTCACGTCCCGGTCGGCTCGCACCTCTGCGCCCTGTGCCGTCCAGCATGGCCGCCAGGATGACGTCATTGCAAGGCCTCAAAATACTACAATACAACTTAAAAATCCCCTTGCAATAAACTCATTCATTTTCCACTCTGCCTTGTTTTATTTCACCAGGAGACGTTTACCAGTTTTCATCCGAAAAATTCAGACGACATCAGGTGCGTGAATGAATTGCTTCCCCATTCCCAGTTCCGAATCCCTAATTTGAGAACAACCCTTTCAACGTCCGTCTAAATCTGGTCCCTGTGAAACAGTAAATATAAAAGTTCAAGCAACTGTTGACCATGCCAAGGAAGTAGGAGATCTGAAGTGCTATGAAGTTCACGCGCTTATCAATATTATGATTGGGGAGGTGCTCACGGAATATTGCAACAACCTGCATCAGGGCTCCAGGAACTTCAAGTATAATAAACGTGATAACGACAGCTAAAACCCTGACTGTACCTGTCTTTGCATGTGCACCCGCCTTGCCGCCTGCCTGACCTGAAACTGATTTGTTCAGAGCTGCTATCAAGCGATATGAAATAAATGTAAGGAATGTTATGGGGAAAAAAGCCGTTATCACCATATGCCCGAAGCTGACATAGACGACATAAAAATATATATTGGAGTAAAATTTGGCGTAATCGCTCCGAATGGGTAGGTATGTCTCGGTGCAGGTATCGAAGAACCAGACAGTTTTGTACGCAAAAAACAATACAAATCGATAGAGAAAAGAGAATGTAGCCGTGAGGAGACAAGCGTAACGAGCGTTCCTGATGGTACACAGCGACGCCGCCTTCAGCGGTTTACAGATAGCAATGAAGCGCTCCGCCGCCACGCACACAGTTAAATACACAGACCATGTCTTCGACATCCACTGAAACGCCCAGAGATAGCCATAAGCCATAGTCCTAAACATCCTGTACTCTACAAACACTCCAAAGAACACAGTAATGTAAGTGAGTGAAGTAAATAAGAGAGAACACACAAGGAAGAGGCTGTCGGCCACTGAGAGACTGCGGAGAAAGACTGAGGTCGACGTAAATGGTTTCTCCCTCCCCAACACGACGAAAGACAAACAGTTACCGACTAAACCGATGAATATGGCGACCATGTAAAATGGGACGTATAACAAGAAGTAGAACGTATTGATCTGCGAGGACGTCAGCGGGACGGTTCTGTACCTGAAGCATCTCATTACTTCAGTGCTCTCGCCGATGCTGGCGCCATTAGTCACGCTCACTGATGTCATTTTTTTCAGGTCGTCGTTCATGTTGGGTCGTCTATAACGGCGTTCACTGCTGTATATCGCGGAGTCACTGATAAGACGGTTCGTTTAGACCCGGGATACACAGACCTCGTCTGCGATTGGGCAGCCACTCAAGGAGGAAATGTACACCACGTGACCAAACACCGTTAAGGGTCATCTGTGTCAACGATAAAATGTATCCAATAGCAAAGATCGGCCCAGCACCATCCGACGAATCAATGATGGAGATATGAAATCCACGAGAAATCTCTGGAAGATGATTCTTATTCGGGATTACATTCAGGCAGTACAGTAGGCCTATTATGCAGCATAAGTTTAGACTCGGGACCCAGTCGTTGGGTCATATGAATAAAGACTAGGAATTGCTTTTATTTGAATTTTGCAATACAAATGCACTAGGCAATGCTGTACAAATCTGAAGTAAAAGTATTTGCTAGTCTTTATTCATATGGGCTAAGTACAGTAATACACCGCCTGTACATTTCGTGTACATTTGAGGCAGAACCGCCACGCAATATCTACCCGAAGGAAATAATCAATTTTAATGAAATTTCACACAGCTCTAGGAAGGACACTAAACCTTTGTTAGAGAGGTTTTAAAAAAATTCCAATGTTTGTGTCTCGAGAAATCTCGCGAGAGGTGAAAGATGCGAAATTTGCCTCTGCCTCCACTTGAAGTCGCACGAAAAATAGGCCTCTGTATCAATGCGCCCAGAATAGCCAGATTCATGCAAATCGATGAAATGACGCATACAACCTATAATATCTGCCCCTAATACACTTGCAAATGACACTCACTTCATTAATAATATCAACGGCGCCCTCACAATCCACCCCAAACCATAGACACCACGATTTTATTAAGAACTCCTTGTGAGTCCCATCTGACCTTGGCGCATGATTACTGTACTTAGCCCATATGACCCGTTGTGTCGCTCCGGCCGCCGCGCTACACTCCACAAACGACTGGGAAAGCCAGCTGCAAAATCAGCGGCTAGCGTACCGACGACCACAACGCCCATCTCGACGAATGAAATTGCCCGAAAGCAATCTAGGGAAAATCTGGCACACTTTTGATTGGTTGTTATTTCTGTGGATGATGTAATTTACCAGATCCTCTCGCCCGTCCATAAAACTTTTCAACCTCACTAGCAGGATATTAATAAATCCGTAAGTACTGCTTATCGCACACAGCATCGAACTTGAGGTACCAGGATACCGTCCTTGACCTCGAAGAAAGTCCTGATAATCAGCTGATTTGGCATACTCGCAACGAGCAGCCGACGGCCGTTCAAGACGCAGTTTCTGGTTGGCTGAACTCATTCATATCCGTTGTGGTCGTCGGTACGCTAGCCGCTGATTTTGCAGCTTGCTTTCCCAGTCGTTTGTGGAGTGTAGCGCGGCGGCCGGAGCGACACAACGACTGGGTCCCGAGTCTACATAAGTTTAGTTTGAAATTCTCAATATCTGAAGTCACAATAGTGTGAGATTCTTCGTACTGCCCACAAGGTGTAGTCACATCGACAGAATGATTCGTGCGTTTGATACGGGAACAATTTCGGCCATCACTCAAGAACGGGAGTTTTATAATAAAATGCTAAAAGTGCATTTTGATCTCCGACGAGCGTGTCTCAAGTAGGATCCATCGCTGGTTTCAAAACTGACTGCGAGAAACCGATAAGTGAAATGGTAAGGGTAGGGTAGGGACACACCTGACGCGATTCGCATGCCATAGGGCAACGCATGCGTCAAAACCTTTGTTTGGGTGCAGTGCGGCAGAAAATAATAAAGGCGTTGTCGCATGCGTCATCGAATCGCGTGAAGCTACGTTTAGCTGACACGCGGAATGCGGATTGCGGAACGCGGAAGCGGAAAATGCAATGCATTTTCGCATACAACATATCGCTTCCGCCGGGGATTCCGCGCCCCTATACCGCATTCCGGATGTCTGGTAAACGCAGCTTTAGGGCGGGTGCACACTAGAAGCGATTCGCCAAGCGATTTGGCATCGCACGCGAATCGCTTTTGTTCGGGAGGCATTGCGGCATGAATGACAAAGAACCGTCGCATGCGTTGAGCGAATCGCGTGTAGTGTATACCCACCCTTAGGTGTGTCCCTACCCTTAAGGTCTCGGGCCACTCGTGCGTTTTGCGCTGCGTGATGCGTCAAATCTTTTGTTATTTTCCGCCGTTCTGCTTCCAAACAAAAGATTTGACGCATCACGCAGCGCAAAACGCACAAGTGGCCCCAGACCTTTACGCGGTAGGTGGATCGTTCGAACGCACAAGCACGTTCTGGTTAACTTCCTCCGAACTACTGAGCGAAGTTGATTCGATACTGGTGTCAAGTTGTTCACAGACGTGTGATGTTTATCTACCGCATATATGGACACACGCAATTAGTTTGTTAATCGTTTCAAATAGTCCTTGGGCAATGTTTTTTAGCTCACTTCGTGAGCTGAAGTCGTGACGCGGTATAGACCATTTTGGTTCCCGAAGCCACCGCTAGGGCTAGAAGGCTTCGGCTCTGGCTGCCATTTTCGCGACAAATATTTGTCGCGGATCTCAGTGCGCATGCGCGGATACCGTTATGTTGACATCCCGGGTTATTTTTAGAATGGAATGCCGGTAACCACGTGGGTGCTAATGTGATTGAACACGCCGAATCGTGCGAAATGGAAGTTTCTGTTGATGAGAAAGTTGGTATGTGTTGCAGATCTGTAACAAAAAGTCAAAATAATCGCCGTTTTGTAGACCGGAGGAGAATGAAATTTTACCAGAAAATGGACCGTTACAGTGACGTCAGTAACAAAATGGCAGCCAGAGCCGAAGCCTTCTAGCCCTAGCGGTGGCTTCGGGAACCAAAATGGGTATAGACTGGATAGGCATGTCTCAAGCGGGTGATCCACTGTCGCGATTTTGGCTTCAGACGCGGTTGCGTTCCCTTGCGGTTACCTTATAAGGTATATCCTTAAGGCCCCTTCACACCAAAACCGCGCCGCGAGCCGCGACGGCGACAAACGACGCGCGTTCACCGCCGGGAAAATAAGTTCAATGGATTTTCAATAAATGGGTCACACCAAAGACGCGCGGCAAAAAATGCCGCGTGCTCGCCGCCGCCCGAAATAACTTTTGTAGATATCCAGTGTGCTTGCCCCGAAAAATGCACGTCTCCCGCAGCGTTTCACGCGGGAGGTGTGAGGCTAGGGATACACTGAACGCGATTTACCCATCGCGCGCGTTGTTTCTTTGTTATTTCATGCCGCCTCCGAAACAAAAGAGATTCGTGCGAAAATCGCGCGCGATGGGTAAATCGCGTTCAGTGTATCCCTAGCCTAAAGCTTAGCGCACATGTCCGACAATACTCAATGCGTTAGGGGTGTCTGTTAAAATCGACTGTCCTGGCTGAATGTCGAGTCGACAGCGTTGGATCAGTCGACTTTAAAAACACCCCTAACGGATCGAGTTTTGTCGGACATGTGCGCTAATACCTGAGTCACAAATGCAATAGCCGCCGGAGGATATCTTGACATCGGCGGTTTTTTGCGACGTTGCGGTCTGGGACGGATTTTCCCACATATCTTTCACATATCCTTAAATAAGATGGTTTTCGACGGGCGCCCCCGTGGGACACTGGCCAGTAATCGGCCGATGTCTGTCGGATTTTGTTCCGACGACTTGAAAAATGGTTGGCAGATACCGTCCAGTCCCTACCTATGTCCCAGTGGGTAGCGGTCCGCTGTCCGTCCGGCAATCGGGTGATTTTGTAGATCGGCCGGACATCCGAGGGGACTCGGTCGCGCACCTGTGGGTGGCTGGCGGGATACTCGACCAGTGTCCGGAGGATATCAGGGCTCTGGGTGACGGCCAAAAATCGTCTCCGATCTACTCGGTGCCTGCTGGGTGGCTGGTGGGAGCCCGACGGGCGTGTCAAGGATTATGAAGGATCCCCTAGCGAGCTGGGTTTCAGCCGGTATATACTCGCCGCAAGAATATAACTCCGAGTTATTTTCTTCCGATCACCCTAGCGGCGCGCTACCGAGCTCAGGACACCGGTAGATGCCCTCGGGCGATCGGTCGGCAACCCGTCATTTTCCCTATTTTTCAGCCCGTTCGGGCGTCACAAACACATCCTTTGCAGAATCGGTGGAAATGTGACTGGGGTTTAAAGGAGTTAGACGCCGAAGTTGTAAACAAGCTGGTTTGTTTACAAATATGGTCGGCAAACTAGTTTTATTCCTTCGTGCAGGTGGCAGCACCCGTGATCGTTAGACTGGTTCCCGGTCCGATGCAACTCACTCACGATATTCACGTCAGTACATATCACCGACAATAGGTGGCAGCACCGCAGGCGTCCGTGGATAGAGAACCAGTGAGTGAGTGTTTACAACTTCGGCGTCTAACTCCTTTAAGCTCAATTCTTTTAATACCCTCCTTCAAATGAGTGTACACTGTACATCCCAGATGGAGAAACTAGTTAAAGGTCTATATTATCAAATGCTACATTTGATTTTTGGAACATCAATGACACAAATCTTTGTGATCATTTCAAAGTTAAATTTTGCCCCATTTTCTTGGGTGACCAATTTTGAAACACACCCAACAGAGGGTTTGTATGAAAGTTACTTACCAATTGCACAGTAAACATTATCCTATGGACATCAAAGCTTCATGTTTTTCTGTTGAAAACTGGTCGGGTAACGGGAGACACGAGCGACAGGGAGGATTGAGCAGTGAGGACACTGACTGACGTACATGTACATCGCTGATTCACCTCATCTGAAGAGATATTAGTCCAGTAAATTTAAGCGAAAATTCGGGCGAACCGTGAACAAATTGCTTAACAGAAGGTTTTTTGCTTTAAATCTTTTATTAGGTCACCGTGGACATCATATCCAAAATCCAACAAAATCGGACTGCGGGAACCCACCTAATTTGCATATTCAATTTTGTGAACTGACTTCAACGTTGGACGCCGATGCACGCAACAGCTGAGCTCTGTACAGGAGAGTGGGACCCGATGTACAGCTAACTTTGAAACGGTTGGATTTACACCCCATAAATGTATTACCAACAGGTAGAAATATGGTTTCTCGGAACCAGACAAACACATTCTCAATTGTTTTTAGTCGTTATGTACTAAGAGATGATGCTTTTTATATAAATTAACACAAAAATGGGTCAAAATGCATAAAATGTCAATTTCAATTACGTAGCTGCATTAAACTCTCTAATTGCATGTTTCTCCGCTGTCTTCCCCGCTCTCTTCTACGAATTTCGCACTTCTTATTTTCCACTTTTATTTCTTTCTCCCTTATATAGTCCGGCAGCCAAATGGGTTTTTTTCACTGAACCCGGAAATGTCTTATATAGTTTTTTTTTCGATGGATTTGAGTAGCCCTGGGGGTCAGTTTTAAGATTCCACCGGGTGGACTCCGGGCACCCTTGAGCATTTTGAGAAATCCAAGATGGCGTCCAAGATGGCCATCGTTACATGAAATCAATCATAACTTCCTTCATATTTACCACAGACTGATAATTTTGGTGTCTAGACATAGGTTTTGGAGGTCGAGGAATCTAATAAGACCATTTTCAATGTCGGTAATATATTACGTAACTGTAAATCCAAGATGGCTGCTGTTACGTGAACTTTATTCATAACTTCTTTCATATTCACCATACAATGATTATTTTGCTGTCTAGACATAGGTTTTGGGGATCAAGGGACCCATTAAGACTACTTCCCTTGTGAGAATACACCTCCAACAATCAAAGATGGCGTCCAAGATGGCCACCATTACATGAAACTGGTCATAACGTCTTTCATATTCGCCATACAATGATTATTTTGCTTTCTAGCATAGGTTTTGGAGTTCAAGGGATCCATTAAGACTACGTGTATTTCCCTTTTCAGAATACACCTCCAACAATCAAAGATGGCGTCCAAGATGGCCGCCATTACATGAAACTGGTCGCAACTTCTTTCATATTGAACATAGGCTGATAATTTTCGTGTCTAGACACAGGTTATGGGGCAAGGAATCCATTGAAACCAAATAGAAGGTTGATTAGTCATTGTTCAATTCACGTGTTGTAACATAGTGTAGTGTAATCAATTCTATTCACCTGTTTCTAACTCTTCCCTAATATGTTCATGAGTAATGTTCATTCATTCTAATTGTAGAGAATACTAGTTCTTTGAACACAGTTATTTCATGGAAACTAATTTGTTTTTTTTTCTGGCAGTAGCCTGTACCACAACAAGCACAAAATATTGTGCAATTCAGTTTGTTACTAGTGCAGCTAGTGCACGAGTACCGCATGGAGTGGCACACTTGCACGTCCACATTTGATGAGACGCATGATATACTCGGGAGCGAGTTCTGTATTCTCCAGGAGATATGTTGGCTTGAGCGTTTTTAGCTTTGGGTCCTTTGTCCAGCCAAAAATTCTGGATCCATTTCTGTTGGATTATTTTCTTCCAATGAACGCCACACTGTGGCTTGGTAATGGGCCCTTTTAACATTCTCCACAAACGCCTCATTGGTTGGAGGAACACTGCAAAGTTTGGAAGGTGATGACGATCTCTTTCGTGTTCTCGAAGCTGGTTGTCGCATCTATGTTTGTGGGTGCTCCAATAGAGTATGTTACAATACAAGCCACTGCATTTATGTGTCAGCTTGCTATGGACAAAGCTCAACAAATTCAATGTCAGAAACACGATGGAAGGTATGGGCATCGACAACAGGAAAGACTCCCAAACTTTGCAGTTTTCATCCAACCAATGAGGCATTTGTGGAGACTGTTAAAGGGTACATGTACATCACCAAGGCATTGTGTGGCGTTTCTTGGAAGAACAATCCACCAGAAATGGATCAAGAATGCACTGGCTGGACAATTGACCCGAAGTTAAAAACGCTCGAGCCAACATATCTCCCAGAGAATACAGGACTCGCTTCCGAGTATATCATGCGTCTCATCAAATGTGGACATGCAAGTGTGCCAGCCCATGCGGTACTCGTGCTTGCAGCTGCAGAATACCGGATTGTTCCCCCAATACCGCTCAGAGTGACACACAAGTTGACCACATTGCATACACATTGTACACTGAGCGGTATTGGGGGAACAATCCGGTATTTTGTGCTTGTTATGGTACAGGCTGCCGGGAAAAAAAGCAAATTAGTGCCCACGAATTAACTGTGTTCAAAGAACTTAGTGTGTTCAAAGAACTAGTATTGTCTACAATTAGAATGAATGGAACATTTCTCATGACCATATATAGGGAATGTGGTTAGAAACAGGTAAATAGAATTGATTACACTACACTATGTTACAACATGTAAATTGAATAATGACTCACAACCTTCTATTTGGTTTCAATGGATTCTTTGACCCCCTGAACATATGTCTAGACTCCAAAATTATCAGCCTATGTTCAATATGAAAGAAGTTATGACCAGTTTCATGTAATGGCGGCCATCTTGGACGCCATCTTTGATTGTTGGAGGTGTATTCTGACATGGGAAATGGTCTTAATGGATCCCTTGAACCCCAAAACCTATGTCTAGACAGCAAAATAATCATTGTATGGTGAATATGAAAGAAGTTATGAATGAAGTTCACGTAACGGCAGCCATCTTGGATTTACAGTTACGTAATATATTACCGACATTGAAAATAGGCTTATTGGATTCCTTGACCTCCAAAACCCATGTCTAGACACCAGAATTATCAACCTGTGGTAAATATGAAGGAAGTAATGATTGATTTCATGTAACGATGGCCATCTTGGACACCATCTTGAATTTCTCAAAATGCTCAAGGGTGACCGGAGTCCACCCGGTGGAATCTTAAAACTGACCCCCAGGGCTACTCAAATTTATCAGAAAAAAAACTATATAAGACATTTCCGGGTCCAACCCTACTTCTGCCGGACTAATATGATGCATTTCATGGTCCCTTCGGAAACTCCATGTGTAACTTGGAGACTGGGCCCTACTTTTACTATTTACTCTCCAGATGCCCGTGGTAGTATAGACACAGTAAAATGATGAGCAAGATCAAAGCCCTGCTGTAGGAGAATGACACGCCTCTCGTTATTTCGTCTACACAATCCCATTCGGAACTTCCGAAGGCAGTTGCTCGGCAATTTCCGTACGGTCGCATTTCCCCTCGGACACTAAGTCCAAGGCAGCCATCGTGAACGCGCAACGATTGCCGTTCGTTTCTGCAGGTAATAATGCGGTTCGCCTCATCACACCTGCGCATGAAAAAAATAGGGCACACAAAAACGTTGCGTTATTGATCAATAATTGGCAGATTGGGTGAGATACCGGTAAGTTTATATATAATATTATATAATATGGCTCAAATAATCCAGCAAATAAGGTTGAACATCTTAACAGGCCAAAATTCGGCCAAAATAGTTCCACGGTCGGTCACGTGGGTTTGTTGATAAACAATATGGCTGCCTTGGACTTGTGTCCGAGGTGAAATGCGCCGCCCAGTGACAGATAAGCAGTGCGCCTCAGGTCGTTCCGAGTGACACAATCCTGCAATTTTGGAGAAAAAAATGGTACCGGGGGGTAATAACTTTGATCAGAAAACTCCTATTTCCAAAGGACTGGTTGCAAAGATTACTAATAATTGTGGTTGCATCCCCTCCGGCGAGTTAAATACAACGTGGATAAAACGAATATGTGAATGAACATGTTTATATGGTCAGACACCAAACTCCGTTCAACTGCATCAGTGGTATGAGGCAAGTCGGCCAGCACATGCGTTACAATCGGTCTATTTCGAATATTTCAGTGTTAACTTGTTTCCGAACACCATTTCACACAAACTTCAGTCATCCCGAGGTAGCTTGGGATTCACCGGGCGGACTTGAAGGGCGCTGGAGATTCAAAGGTACTTTTACCGTAATTCCATAAAGCCCCACTGTATTGAACTTTATGATATTTTCAAAATGTTAGGAGAGTGCACATAGAGGTCTCTCATATCTCGTGAAGGTCCCAAAATGCTTGCCTGATACGTAACTTCAGAGAATCAAGGCCTAGTTTTCAGCACACATTGAAAAATATCTAGCCTATGGTAGTATGTAAAATGTTTTAAGGGCTGTTTTATCTATATGTATGTTTTAATGAAGAATTTACCCACGAATTTATAATAAATAAATAAAAATAAAAAACTGCGGGGAGAGCTCTAATGTATTCAGATAGAGCGTAGTGCATTTTACACTACACTGATGTCGTGCACTGACGTCGAGAATCGCGGCGATGATTCGTGTTTTTCAAATTGAATACAGAGGGGCTTTAAGTTTCAGTTTCCGAATGATAACGATTTTTTCTCGATGAATGAATATCGTAGACGCGACAACGTGTTTGTGTAAAAAGCAGAGGTCTCACACAGGTTTGAAGTCAACTGAAGCTGCAAACGGATGCTGCACAAAAATTATCACAGATCTTTTGAATAAGTGATCGTCAACTTGAAACCTCTTTCTGAGAGTTCATTGATACATCGGTGCGTTCTGGACGAGCGACGGTAGGACACCACACCACAAGAACATTTTGGAAAAAACCAAGACCAGCACGACAGTCCTCTTTTGGAACTCAATGACGATAACCATCTCTTGTAACCGTTTCCACTAACAGCAGATTAGGCCTTGATTTGCGGCGAGTGGTTTTCACAGGGTTTTGGATAATCCTTCGATGGATTAACAATACATGGCCTATTGATTATCCCAATCCTGTGAAAAACGCTCCGCTCGCCACAGCAATCCGCTAAAAACAGTGGACCGCACTGTGGGGGTTCGCCCGCCTGAGGCTAGGGATACACTGAACGCGATTTACCCATCGCGCGCGTTGTTTCTTTGTTATTTCATGCCGCAATGCCTCCGAAACAAAAGAGTATGGGCGGTTATGTCCGCAAATATTCAGTGTACAGAAGATTTATTTGTAAACCTGAAACACATTTCTATGCCTAAAGCGTTAATTCTATAACCTGAAACGGATATGTGTGACTCGCGAGATTTCTCTGTACCTAATAACAGAAAATGTTCCCGAGAGTTTAAACGTACAAAACAAAACGCGTATGTATAATCAGGGCGACTCCTATTTTACCGCTGTCGGATGTTATTGCTGTCGCGTATAAGAACTGTCGGATAAGAGCTGTCGGATAAGGTTCCGAGCTCTGCCAAAAGGCGGCGCTTGTGTCGAACAAATTTATTATTACTGCTTTAACAGTATAAGTATAAGTATACGCTAACTGTATAAGCGACATTTTATTCATAAGCCTATGGTGTCGGGGCTAGGGGCAATTGCACAGCACAGTACAAGGCTGTCACAGGCAGTTAGCCTGTGACACGGGCTGTCACGAGCCTGTCACGGGCTGTCAGAGTGGCGCAATGGAAACATCGGCGCCTGTCACCTCTGAGGTCGCGGGTTCGATTCCCGGTCGGGTCCGTGTCTCATGTGATAGAGAGGGCGACTCTCTCTGACAGCGCAGGTTTTCTCCGGGCACTCCGGTTTCCTCCTGCATTACATTAAAATCGCCCAATATTGTCTATAGAACCAATAATGCCGAATTTGGCGCTCGGTTCTCAACTCAATATTTTTTAGTTAGGCCTACATCGCTTATGTTTGCATTAGGCCTAAGATTCATGGAGGCTAATATGAGTGTCATACCAATACATGTACCATTACTACTATGCGGTGCTGAGGTCACTGGCATTTTTACTTTTTACTGGCTGCAGAGTGTGGAAATCGTCGGGCAACAGAGTGAAAAAGATCTAACCATAACACTGTCCCCATCTGTTCTGAATATCGTTTTTGCTCAAATATGGTTGGAAATTCTAGCATGGTCACAAGGTTACATCCATAATCAGTGTTCTCGCCAGGCCTTCCAGGGCGGTACCACCCTGTTAAAAATTCCAGAGGACATTTCACCACCCTGTCAGGCGCGTGTCCAGAGCGGGTCCGCCCCTCCCCCCCGCTCGCGAAGGCCATATATTTTTTTACCCGTGTCATTTCCCCGGTCATTTCAAGCGAGCACAAATGACAGGGAGAGGGGCAAGTAGGTGAAGGGTCTATAGCGGGTTCTCGAACTTCGGATCCCTGCCCAAGGGGAAGGTTGGTCACCTTTTGCAGTAACTACAAGGCCTAACATGCCTAATCAGCCTAGGATCAACGTCTAACACTGTAGCAAAACATGCCTCTAGACTTGCTAAGTCTCCGTGTCTTCATCGTATTCCTTCACGTCCCGCCGCCTGGAGCGCCGCCTTTTGGCAGTGCTCGGAACCTTATCCGACAGCTCTTATCCGACAGTTCATAAACGCGACAGCAATAACATCCGACAGCGGTAAAATAGGAGTCGCCCCTGATTATACATACGCGTTTTGTTTTGTGCGTTGAACTCTCGGGAATTATATATGTTATTAGGTACAGAGAAATCTCGCGAGTCACACATATCCGTTTCAGGTTATAGAATCAGCGCTTTAGGCATAGAAATGCGTTTCGGACTTACAAATAAATCATGCGTTTCGGACTTACAAATAAATCATCTGTACACTGAATATTTGCGGACATAACCGCCCATAAAAGAGATTCGTGCGAAAATCGCGCGCGATGGGTAAATCGCGTTCAGTGTATCCCTAGCCTAATGCGGGTGATCCACCGACTTTACGACGAGTTTACGATCAGTTGACGACTTGTTCACGACGGGTTTGCGACTAGTGTTAGCGCTAACATGAGTTTTGTGCAACCCAGCCCTGGGCTTTATTTACAGGAAAACGACCGTAAAAGTCTATCAAAAATGACATCGGCAAGCGGAACAGAGGGCTCTCCCATCAGGGAGGTCACCGAGCCAATGAGATGCGTCAAATTTTTTATGAGCACGCCCACTGCATCATACCGTTCAATGTTCTACTTCGTGGTATACATTCCAGTTTCTATGATCGTTATATTCATCGGTTTAGTCGGTAACTGTTTGTCTTTCGTCGTGCTGGCGAGGGAGAAACCATTTACGTCGACATCAGTCTTTCTCCGCTGTCTCGCAATCGCCGACAGTCTCTCTCTAGTTTTTCAGTTCTTACTCCACTCAGTCCATCGGATCCATATGTACTTACACGTAGGCGTGCTTTTACAGTACAGGGGATTTAGGGTTCAGGCGTATGGTAATCTCTTCGCGCTTTTTTGGATGGCGAAGACATGGTCTGTGTACTTGACTGTGTTCGTGGCGGCGGAGCGATTCATTGCTATCTGTAAACCGCTGAAGGCTGCGTCGCTGTGTACGATCAGGAATGCACGTTACGCTTGTCTTCTCACAGCTACATTCTCGTTTCTTTATCGGCTTATATGGTTTTTTGGTCAGAAAACTGTTTGGACCTACGATCCCTGTACCGCAACCTACATACCAACTGACTTCCATTCAACGTTCCTCTTCAATACTTATTTTGTTGTTATATATTCCAACTTTCTGCATATGGTATTGATGTTTTTATTCCCAATGACGTTCCTTATAGTTGTTTCCTACCGCTTGATAGCAGCTCTGAACAAATCAGTTGCAGGTCAGGCAGGCGGCAAGGCTGGCGCACGAGCAAAGACGGGTACAGTCAGGGTTTTAGCCGTCGTTATCACTTTTATTATACTTGAAAGTCCTGGCACTTTAATGCAGATTGGCTTCCTTGTACGCCATATTTCCCCTCAAATTGTCAACAACGATTTGTTAAACATGTTCCTTCAGTTGTCATACGTGTTAAGCATGGTCAACAGTTCGTTGAACTTTTACATTTATTGTGTAACAGGGAGCAGATTTCGACGTACGTTAAATGAATTAATTTGTAGATCAAGGGTTTGATGCATCGAGTGAGGATTAAACCAACTCATTCAGTCCTTGACTACGTATCTTGCTTCCACAAGTACGAAAAAACATACGGGAGAATCCAACTTACCTCGACGCGAGTCCATGTCATAAAAATTCTCGAAGTTCTAATAATACCGTAATATAGAGGGGTAGCATAATGGTAAATCGAACAGCTTGTATTATACCTAAGCTGTTCCATCTACCTTGCTACCCCTACTATATCACCATATTTTTAGAACTTACAAAATTTTTATGACCTGGACTCGCGTCGAGGTAACTTGGATTCTCCCGTATATACATATACATGTATATTATATACATGTATATTATAATACACGAAGTCAGCTAACAACCCACTAAAGGTGGTCACGACCACCGAGAGTAAAACCCCTTAAGCCTGCCGCACACTGGAGCTATCTGCTGAGCAAAAAGTCATTCGAGACCATTTGCTCAGCAGATAGCTCACCGAAAAATACGCGCACACGCGAGCTTTCTGCCTCGCGAGGCAAAAAACTCACCGAAATTACGCGCACACGCGAGCTGCTGAGCAAACGGTCTCGAATGACTTTTTGCTCACTAGATAGCCCCAGTGTGCGGCAGGCTTTAAAGGGAGTCTCCATTCATTGTTTAAAATTTTGAATTTTTGAAATGTCGTCATGGATTGATAAAAATTCAAAAGTTTACAATGATTGGAGTTTCCCTTTAAAAATGCCTAACAAGAGAGTCGCTGGTGGTCAAAGAATTTCCTGTCAACAACGCGGTTAATTACAGGAGATTTGTGCACATGCAAAGTGCCCCTAACCAATATGACTAACCTCTGTTAGGGTCCAGGGTCCATATTCATAAAACTACTTAAGTCTAAGTGTGACACTTATCCTTTGTTCAACACAAAAGATAAGCACATGTATCACACTTAGGCCCATATGCACAGACGTTCCTCCACTCACACTTGAGTGTGAGGTCGACCTTAATCTTTTGTATTCTACCCTGCAAACAATAGGTAAAGGTCGACCTCACACTCAAGTGTGAGTGGAGGAACGTCTGTGCATACGGGCCTTTGACTTAAGTACATAGTTTTATGAATATGGGCCCTGGGTCTATATCCATAAAACTACTTACATGTAAGTCTAAAGTGTGATAGGCCTACTTATCCTTTGTTCAACACAAAAGATAAGTATGACCCTTTGACTTACATGTAAGTGTGTCTATGAATATGGACCCAGGCTCCGTATTCATAAAACTACTTGGGTCGTATTTTAGAACATTCCCTAACGTAAAGGTCGACCTTAAGTCTATTGTAAAACCATCGAGAACAATAGATATAAGGTGGACCTTAATGTTAAGGAACGTTCTAAAATAGGCCCCTTAAGTCTAAGTGTGATAATTATTTGTGTTGAACAAAGGGTAAGTGTCACACTTAGACTTAAGTAGTTTTATGAATATGACCCCTGGGCCGATTTTTTTCAAATGAGGGTGACCCATATCGCTAGCAAAGGACGCACCGCAGTTTTCGGGTCAAGCAGTTTGTCCATGTACATGTATGCCTATACGCGTGTGCGTACTCCTGTTTAGGACGGGCGCATCCATTTTTTTTCAAATGAGGGTGACCCATATCGCTAGAAAAGGACGCACCGCAGTTTTCGGGTCAAGCAGTTTGTCCATATATGCCTAGATATGCGTGTGCGTACTCCCGTTTAGGACGGGCGCATCCAATTTTTTCAAATGAGGGTGACCCATATCGCTAGCAAAGGACGCACCGCAGTTTTCGGGTCAAGCAGTTTGTCCATATGCTTATATGCGTGTGCGTAGGCCTACTCCCGTTTAGGACGGGCGCATCCAATTTTTTCAAATGTCAAAATCCATCGACCTAGAAGCATGTAAAACAGTGGCTGCTCCCCTCCGTCAGGCTGATTTTACATCGGATGACACGCGACACGAACACGCAAGTGAACAATGGCTCGCTTCACAAAGGATTCATCCCCATGGAACCGTTGTTCGCCAGCCTGTTGGTGTCGCGTGTCATCCGATGTAAAGTATTTACATCGAGGCACACGCGACAGGAACACGCAGGCGAGCAAAGGTTTCATGGGGATGAATCCTTTGTGAAGGCATTGTTCGCCTGCGTGTTCGTGTCGCGTGTGCCTCGATGTAAACTCAGCCCTATGGACTACACACACGCAAATACGCATACATGGATTATCTTTTTAAAGGCCCGGTCACACTTGTGCGTATATCAAGTCCTTATGGGTTCCTTATTAAAAAATTTCAATACGCAGCGGTACGCTGAAAATTTCGAAATTTTTCGATTACTTTGATTTATGTGCGACGCACATCTGGCGTGAAAGTAACGAATTCAGCGCACCCACTGAGTATGAGGTGCGTGCGATTTGCGGGTGCAGTGCGAAACACTACCCCGTACCCGGGATGTACGGCAAGTACGCTATCTGTGCGCTACCTGTGTGTTTCTCGTACGTTACAAATAAATAAAATGCGCTGCGTGTCCTGCAGTGCGAAAATTCGTCAATACGTTGGCATTCGCTATGAGTTCGTGCAGCGTGCGTTGTATCTGCGCTGCAAGTATGCTGTGTATACGTCCAATATACGTGGCTTATTCGCTGAGAGGTAAGCGTGACGGGTTAACGTACCGCGTACGAAGCGCTTATCTCCCACGAACACATGGCGTACTCGTACCGCGCTTCCGACCGATGCTAGACCGATGCACTGCCTATTTACAACTTATGACCTGCGTGACAGCGTACGCGGGATAGTTTTGTGCTTGCCCAAAACTATGCTGCGTACTGGCCATACTATGCGCATGCTTCCGTACATAAAACTTACACAAAGCAATTGAGATGCGCATGAGGTGCGTGTTGTGCGTACGACTGCGAATGAAAAACATTCAATGCGCAACTCATTAGGAATTAGGATACGCAGAAGTGTGACTTTGACAGGGCCTTAACTTCCGGGCTTAACTTATGACCTGCGTAAACCAAAACTTTCCAAAGTAGTGGGCCACACAGTGCGCATGCCTGCGTACATAAAACTTACACAAAACGATTGAGGTGCATATGAGGTGCGCATTATGCGTATGATTGCGTATGAGGAAAATATCAATGCGCAACTCATAAGGAAGTGACATACGCAGAAGTGTGACTACACCTTAAAGCAGGTTGTCCATGTATTGTGCACACGCAAATACGTACATGGATCATGCGTATTGCGTATGCGTAGTCCAATGGTACACCGAAGCTGAACCCAGGGACAAAAGAAGACGGAATATCTATCTCATTACATGTAGGACATCTCATGAGGTTTGACCCACGTACTACCACAGCAAGGAAATCACTGGAAGAATATCTGAGAATGACCAAAAGACGAAACGGCAGACCCTGCCACAAAAAATGCTATTTACAACCGGTAGGCCAGCCATCCAGCCTTCATGGCCTGCTGTCTGTGAAGTTGCAGGGCTTTTTTGTTGTCCCCCGGTCGACAGTTTACAACCACCTTATCCATTCTTCAACACAAAAGACACTAGTAAGTTTGACACTTTGGCCCGTTTGCACTAGTCATACTTAAAGATAGTGGGTGAGGTCAAATATTCGGCTTAGTCAGGTTTAATGCCAAGTCTTAAGAAAGTTTTAGACTAAAACCAATATTTGATCTCCCTCCAAGTTTTATCTTAAAACCCGCTTAAAACTGTCTTACTGGACCTGACTTTGCTTCACAAAAATGGCTCCAGAATCAAAACTACTGAACCGAATCGGACAATCTTGGTCTCCTTTTGACCATACGTACATGTAGAAATGAGTGCGACACCTTGTTGAAGATCAACTGTTTATTGGTCCGAGGACCCGATACAAGTTTTCGACACTTACTGTGTCTTGATACCTGATGAAGACACAGCAAGTGTCGAAAGCGTGTATCGGGTCCTCGGACCAATAAACAGTTGATCTTCAACAAGGTGTCGCACTCATTTTCTACGTATTTCAACAATTAGATCAACACGGCAACATACTACATATCCTTTTGACCATGTGTACTTTCGGATGCGAAGTCAAATGGTCACCAAAGCTGAACCCTGGGACAAAAGAAGACGGAATAATTAGGACACCTCATGAGGTATGACCCGCCACCACAGCAAGGAAATCACTAGAAGAATATCTGAGAACGACCAAGAAAATCTGAGAAGACAAAAAGGCAGGCCCTGCCACAAAACATTTATCACTCAAAAGCATCGGATGGTCTCATTCAAACATCACCATGATCACTGTTATTAGAAAAAACTGGAGATTTTCTCGAACAGATAAATCCTTATTGCCGCAGGACATATGCATCCCCTGCAGCTAAAAAAAGTAACGATATACGTATAATAATACCTGTTTATGGGCACACATAGTAGACCTACACAATCAACTACATCAGAAGTGTGTTTAAGGCATTTGCTGTGCACGCCCCTGTATTTCGAACTTGCCAGTCGTACCGTTGTAACATTTTCAGTGTGGCCTCTTTGCCGGTGTGACAAGGCAAAGGATAGCTGAATCCGTTGTAGTGGAAACAGGACTTACGAGGAGACGGTCGTCTTGGTCGCATGCGAGCCAAAACCTTCCCACACGCTGTTCCGCAAACTCAGGTGAGGTTCGTGTATCTCGATCACGACGCCCTCAATCACCGACTTCTATTCAGCAATCAAAAAGACGCTTGTCTCAACGAGACTCGGGACCCAGTCGTTGTGTCGCTCCGGCCGCCGTGCTACACTCTACAAACGACTGGGAAAGCAAGCTGCAAAATCAGCGGCTAGCGTGCCGACAGCAACAACGGATATGAATGAGTTCAGCCAATCAGAAAGTGCGTCTTAACGGCCGTCAGCTGTTCGTTGCAAAATGCCAAATCAGCTGTTTACACCGGAACTTTCTTCGAGGTCAAGGACGGTATCCTGGGAGGCCTACCTCCTAAGTTCGATGCTGTGTGCAATAAGCAGTACTCACGGTAGTGAGGTTGAAAAGTTTCTGACGGGAGAGAGGATCTGGTAAATTACATCATCCACAGAAATAACAACCAATCAAAAGTGTGCCAGATTTTCCCTAGTAGATTGCTTTCGGGCAATTTCATTCGCCGAGATGGGCGTTGTGGTCGTCGACACGCCAGCCGCTGATTTTGCATCTTGCTTAGTCTCGCGCAACCAGCCCATCGGTCAGACTCCGAGGTCGCCAGACCGAGGGTCTGGCACGGAACGCAATTCTCATTGAATTTTCTTATTCCGAAAATTCAAAATAAGGGGAGCTTCGCTGATTGGCTAGTCACTACCGGTACCAATGTATTATGCATGCATGCATGCATGCATGCATGCAGTGCAGTGTAGTTGTGTTCTACGTCATCAGTCATCGCGTAGATTGTCCGCCATGATGGTTTACAACATTACAACATTCTCAACTTAGAGCTTGAAACTTTGCCAGATTTCAATCTCTAATGTCATACATAAGCGGCCGTATTGAAATGGAAGGGAATGTGATGCGGCGCGCCGATTACGCAGACTGGCGGAGTGTCCTTCCGCTAAGAAATAGTTCGTTAATTTTTATTATTGAAATGACGAAAATCACACATTATATGATCATTTTGTGTGTTTTAGTACTCAATCATGTCAATAGTGTACTGATCCAATGCTGTCCAGGCGTTTTACGTGAATTCTATCGAGTAATTTGAGGGATTTCATTACAACGTATATCATACGTATAAGCAGCGAGAGCTACTTTCCCACTTGCCCGGCATGATCATCAAAATGTGTAATTAACCACATTACTGGCGTGTCACTTTCAAGTTTACAGCGTATCAAATATGTACCAATTTATTGATATTTGAGCGATAAACACGCCTTAGACAGCCAGGGTTTGCAGGTGTTATTTTGTTCGCGGAGGTGGCTACTTGTCATGAGTGATGCGGCAGCCTAACAATTCTGGTCGTGATCACGTACAGAATCGCTCCGCGAATGACTGTATGACATCCGAGGGGCTTTCCCGAACAACGACGGAAAGACCCGAGGTGTTCCGAATGAACATTACAAGTCAAAGTAACCATACGGACCAGACTCTAAAATTGGAAATTTATTGGAAATTGCAAGAGTCTGGTGGCACGAGACTACATCTTGCTTTCCCAGTCATTTGTGGAGTGTAGCGAGGCGGCCGGAGCGACACAACGACTGGGTCCCGAGTCTAGTCTCAACTTTCACTTACAGGAGATCCTGGAAGATGTCACTGATGACCGTGACGATGGCCGCCATCATCGGCGAAAGCCCTGAGCCAATCAGATGCTTCTCGTATAACTACGCCCCGCTGACGACATCACACATCAAGACGTTCTACTTCTTGTTATTCGTCCCATTTTCTATGGTCGCCATATTCGTCGGTTTAATCGGTAACAGTTTAGCCTTCGTCGTGTTGGGGAGGGAGAAACCATTTATGTCGACCTCAGTCTTTCTCCGCAGTCTCGCAGTCGCCGACAGCCTCTTTCTGATTTTTCGACTGATGTTTACTTCTCTCCACCCGATCTACGAATACTTAGGCGTGTTTGTAGAGTACATGGGCTTCAGGATAATGGCTGATGGTTATCTTTGGGCGTTTCTCTGGATGGCGAAGACATGGTCGGTATTTTTAACTGTGTGCGTGGCGGCGGAGCGCTTCATTGCGGTCTGTATACCGCTGAAGGCGGCGTCGCTGTGTACCATCAGGAACGCTCGTTACGCTTGTCTCCTCACAGCTACATTCTCTTTTCTCTATCGATTTGTATGGTTTTTTGTGAGCAAAACTATCTGGACCTTCGATCCCTGCACCGCAACATATATACCAACTGGATACCAGTGGATACTTTATTTTAATGTATATTTTCGTGTCATTTATGTTACATACCTGCATATGGTATTTATGTTTTTATTCCCAATCACGTTCCTTATAATTGTTTCCTACCGTTTGATTGTAGCTCTGAAGAAATCGTTTGCAGGTCAGGCAGGCGGCAAGGCTGGTGCACGTGCAAAGATGGGTACAGTCAGGGTTTTAGCCGTCGTCATCACTTTCATTGTTCTTGAACTTCCTGGATTTGCTATTCAGATTATTGGAACAGTAGATCAGTATACGCCCGTATTGGATATTGACGACGACACGTGGTTTATGGCTTTAGACTTTTCATACTTCCTAGGACTCGTCAACAGTTGCTCAAACTTTTATATTTACTGCTTAACAGGGACCAGATTTAGAATCACGTTGAAAAAACTGTTTTGTAAATCAGGGGTTTACAGAAAGGAATGAGGGAGCAACAAGCCTGGCGGCAGCAGG
>NMRB01001547.1:62731-72993 GCA_002633025.1 Notospermus geniculatus | reverse complement strand
GACGTTGGGCAAAACGCGCAACGTCACATCTTCCTGTGACCTTGCGCGTTTTGCCCCCCCCCCCAGCCTTGCATTATGTAACTTGCGTCATTAGCAATGCATTTTGCCCCCGGCTTTGCGTCATTATGGCGACGTCAGCAATGGCGGACATTGAAGACCCTAAGCCAAGTCAGAGCCCATGGTTTGCGATTCAATATATACGTGTATCTAAAATAAAGAAAATTGATGAAAAACAGTGTCAAAACCAAACATATTATAGAATCTCGCGAAAACCTTTTTGAAAATCGATTATTAGCCAAGACAGAGGTGAAATCGGATTAGAATCTCACGTCATGTAATTATACCGAGTCCTAAGGGTCATGTTGATTACCTTTGCTCCCCAGATCTCCACCACTTCCCCAGCACGGTGAGGTTGCGGGGTACATTTACGTCTACGGACTTCAAATGATCATCATCCTCTTAAAGAAGAAGATCGACTAATGTTAACAATATAAATAACGTCTGGCCTTTAGAAAACTTTGTTTTAGAACTGGTTTCCTATTTCTTGAAGAATGGTTGAAAGTGGAGAAGTTTAAGGTCACGATATGAGATCCAATATACATCTTCAATCGTCATTAAAATATCATTTTCTACGTCCATATACATGTATTGTAATACGAATTCCTTTCATGCTTTCCTTACAGTGTATGATAGGCAGCTGCCACTTAAAGGGGAAAGGTATACAGAAAATTCCGGGGCCGACCTAACACCCCTGCAGATCCAAGCTTTACGTTGGAGATTCCCCGGCTCAACCTCCACCGTACAGGCCAATGTCGGTAACGCGCGGCAACGAAGGAATTTGCACAATTCCCAATAATACGAATTGAGTACCCGTAGAATAGATGGCGCTGCGAGCGGTGGGATCGAACTACGTAATCGTGACGTCACGACTCTCTCGTTTCGGTGATCAAATATTTAAAGGAGCTGGACGTCCAAGTTGTAAACACGATATTCACTAGTCTCGGTCACCCAGCCGAATCTGAGGATCGAACGTTTGTGTCGCAGTACCTGCGGAACGAAACGGTTGGCTGCGCGAGACTAGATATTCACTTCAGTACATATCACCGATAATAGGTGGCAGCACAGCGTAGATAGAGAACCAGTGAGTGGTTGAGTGAGTTGCATTGGACCGGGCACCAGTCTAACGATCAGGGGGCGCTACCACCTTCACGAAGGAATAAAACTAGTTTGCCGACCACTGTTTGTAAACAAACTGGTTTGTTTACAACTTGGATGTCGAACTCCTTTAAGCATGAAGTGCTGGAGAAAGACCTCATTCTACACACATGTAACTACATGTATAGGGTTAATTTTGTGAAGTATAAATCATAATTGTGGATTAGAACTGATCTATATATCATCGAAATTTCAACATTTTTATGAACAAAATTTATGTTTTGAATAAAATTCATATATTAAAGAAATACCTCGACCACCTGCCAGACTTTCTCTTGAAATCTGTGTCTCTTATATTATTGTGTTATTTCATGTACATTTGTACATGTATCATGTGGGGAAAGGGACTGTTTGTTTTCGTCACTTGAGGAATCTGAGTTGTGATCCTAGGGAAAACGGAAAAAGCTATGCACTTGCAAATTGCAGGGATTATTTATTGTGCTGTATAGAATAATTGCTGCAATTTGCAGCTTTATAGCTTTCTCCATTTTCTCAAGGATCACAATTCAGATTCCTCAATTGACGAAAACGAACGGCCCCTTTTTGTTCAAAATTTTAAATGTATTTGTGCATTATTCGATATTTTTATTTGTACGGTGATCACAAGATTACGCTGTACACGAAGAAAACATTGGAAGACGCTAACCTCGAACCCAGGGGCCTCGTGCTACGCGTCGCCAGATTCCGAGTAAACAAAACAAACGGGAAACGCCGTTAACAGACTCCTTAGATCTCTTGGGATCTCAGAGGATTGTACTGTGTAAGTTTAGATGTGGTAATCATAAATTACCTATTGAAGTTGGAAGATACCTTGGATTGGCAAGAGAAGAAAGAATTTGTAATAAGTGTAATGAAGGAAATCTTGGTGATGAAATTCATTTTGTTTTGTTATGTCCCCATTTTGCAAACCTAAGAAATAGATTGATTCCACGATACTACCTCAATAACCCTGACATTTATAAGTATAAGGCTCTTTTCAATGCTCCACCTAAGGTTTTAAAAACCCTTTCTAACTTCCTGTTAAAAGCATTATCAGAAATCGGTTGATTAACTCCACTGTTATATCCTGTACCTCCATCTTGTAAAGTATTGGTATACATATGTTGATTCTTGTGCTCTTAGCAATTCTGTATTGTTGAGCAATAAATTGAAATTGAAAGTAAAATTGAAATTGGGACGAGGTTGAGATGAGGCAGCTGAAAAACAGATTCCAGTAGTCGATTATATTGATAAGAATCTGTTTTCAGGATTTCGCCCGAATCGTTCAAGTTGAAGAACGTGCAGTACATTTAAACGAAAATGACTAAGGCATACGTGATGCACGGAATTAAATGCGTGCGTTTCTAATCAGGTGTTCATCTCTCGATTAATGCTATCTCAAATTTCGCAATGACATTCACCCACGTGCACATTTTGATATCCACACGACGTGAGCAAATTTCTCTACGGTTCAGTCGAGAGTATTGCTTGGAGGTCGAGCCCAATCTCAGTCATGTCAGCGGTTTGAGGCGTTGGGGTCAAAGGCATCGTCGATGTTTTCGGGGGAGGGACACCTACGTATATAAGCCGCAAAATCATGATTTTCTGACCGTGATTTTGAGCGCTTTATGTAGTTTTATGAATAGGACCCCTGGGACAATATTCATAAACATACTTAAGTCAAAGTGTGATACTTATCTTTTGTGTTGAATAAAGGATAAGTGTCACACTTAGACTTAAGTAGTTTTATGAATATGGGTCCTGGGATATTCATAAAACTACTTTAGTCTAAGTGTGACACTTATCCTTTGTTCAACACAAAAGATAAGTACAATGTATCACACTTTGACTTACATGTAAGTTTGTTTATGAATATGGACCCAGGAGTAAAATTTCCCTTATCTTTTGTTTGGGAAGTTTAAGGGAAATTTTACACTTAAGATGTTTTATGCATACGGCCCTAGGGCATTTTGTTCCCGACGTGGACTGTTCTTCCGACGCAATGATTCAGAAACTGCTTGCAGACGTGCAACCTCCCACGTGATCAAAAACATCCAATAAGAAAAATGACTGGAAACCTCGCCGGCATGCTCAATCACCATCTCAATAAATCATCATCTGTGACCGACCAGACGGCGCGTGGGACCACATCACATGACACCATTAACCCACCAGAAATACCACATTTGTTTTGGTAGAACCACCGGGAGAACACGTCCGTCTCATACATGTAGTTTTGTATTACTCTCGATGTACTTTGGTGGTGGGCAGCCATAATAGAGAGGATGCGCAACTTTCCGACTTCAACTACGAGAATGAATTGCAGTCCACTATGGACATTCTTGATAAAAACGATGTGACAGAAGTTTTCAATTTGTCAAGCACCATAAATTGAACGCAGAAAAAATTGGCCAGTTTAATAAATCGGAAGTGCTGATAAATAATGAATATTGAAGTCGTAATCCTAGTCGTTACGACTTTGAGACACGACTATGACGACTACGATATTTGCGATTTATGCGCACTTCCGATTACGAGTCAAAATTATTCTGCCACAAAGTTATGGCATTTTACGATTTGCAAACGTCTATCAAATCGTTTTAATCAAGGATGTCCATAGCGGACTGCAATTCATTCTCGTAGTTGAGGTCGGAGTCGGAGTCGGAAAACTGCGCATCCTCCTAATGCCGAGTGTGCGGCGTCTACCACTCGATAAATAGTGAGGTTTCGCAAATCTGACGAAACACGGACTACGCAATACGAAATTGGACTCCATTTCCATGACGTAATGTATTTCAGGAAATGGTTGGTACATTTACCACAATATATACATGTATATATCGCCTGCTAAGAGCGTCTTTTGGCGTATGACGTTACACCGATAGAGTTACTGTGTATATGAAACTTTAAAATTTATCTAGCATCTTTCGTCTCCTTAAAACGTTCTAAAATACAGCCCTTAGAATTAAGTACATGTAGTTCTATGAATATGGGCCCGGGCGCCGGACCCACTACCGACGAGCGAAACAGGACGAGGCACCAGTCATCCTAAAGACCTTGACTCCGTGAAATGCCTAAATAAAAACAGCGACAGACATGATTGGCTCAAGCAGTTTGGCACAATATAATGGGTTAAGCACGGGGCAATAGGAAGGTTTAGAAGTCAAACGATAAACGTAAACGTTAACGACAACATTGTTGTACCGAAAATGAAGTATTAAATCTGGTTAATGTATAGCATGAAAAATAACGTTGTCGTAAAGTTTACGTTTATCGTTTGATTTCTAAACCTTCCTAATGACTGATCGATTACGCCTACCGGTACGTAAGATTTCCATCAAATATCATTAAAGCATTGATTAGAGTTCAGTGGCAGAAATATCACCCTTAATTTCGTTCTTACGGCGTCTGTCTTCCATGTCAAAAGCCCCGGATTTCTGTCCGACACCCCTCAAATATCACCATCTTTCTTTGTGAACGAGATATGCCAAGCCATTATTGACCCGCCGCAAGGCATCATGGGAGATGCAAGTATTTGATTGTGTGTCTAAATAGCCGTGTAAAGGTATGTAGCTAATTTTTCCAGGGCATGGTGTTGTTTTAGTTTGCGATTTGTATGTTTGATGTTGAGTAAACAGACAGACGAGGCTCTCATCGGCTTCCACTTTACCGATTTCGGAGGACGCTCGGCTCACTCGGTGGTCACGTGACCTGAGTGACGGGAAAGGCCGAAGGAGAGAAATCTTGCTGACTCGTTTAAATAATTTACAGTCTCGCGATCGGACGCCGAACAAATCGCGCGACGGGGTGGGCGTCGAGCGCGAGACCGCGCAATCGGTCGCCGACGATGATCGTGCGGCGGATGATGAACTAGGCTTATGTCGGCGTCAAGTTTTTTATCGCGCGTCGGACGCCGATGGTCGTGCGTCGAAGAATGAACTAGGCTCTAGGATTTCGGCGTCGAACGCTGCATCCGCGTCCTGAAATTTTTGATCGCGAGTCGGACGCAGAGTCCGGCTATAGACCACTTGCGCAAGTCGGCCATTACAGCCAGAAGGTGTCAACAAACCTTGGGCCTAGTGCATTGTGCCGACGGTAAGCACAGGAGCCAACTGTGCAAATGCATTAGGCCCCCTAGGGCGAGGTTAATGTTTACACCCTGGGCTGATAAGCGCAAGGGGTCTATACTATACTCGGCCTATTTTTTTTGAGAACTCAGGCGCCGTATTCATAAAGATACTTAAGTCGAAGTGTGATACTTATCTTTTGTACTGAACAAAGGATAATTGTCACACTTAGACTTAAGTAGTGTTATGAATACGGCCACTGGATTACATAAAACTACTTAAGTCTAAGTATGACACTTTAACTTAAGATACTTAAGTCAAAGTGTGATACTTATCTTTGGGGTTAAAAAGATAAGTATCACACTTTGACTTAAGTATGGTTATGAATATGGACCCAGGCCTACATGTAGGCCTCATGAAGGTTTCGTTTCGACCGACTGAGATCTTGGCCCTTGCCAACAACTATCAGGCCACTGGTGTCGGAAAAGGTCACGCGTTTCTTTTCTATCAGTTCTCCCCCACTCATCAAAGCTGTACGTTCTCTTTGATAAAAACACTGATGCAGAACATGTGACCAGCATCCGGTAGCGTGATCATCATATACATGTATCACATGAATTAAAGCTGAACTGGCTCGATAAAGGTCGCGGATTAGTCGTAACAATCCTATCCGCCATATTGTAATCGCTCTGACACCTGGCCAAAGTCGGCCATATTTTCCCAGAGGGTAATAACAAACACTGAGGAACTCAGGAAATGAGACATGAATTTGCGGTTTTCAATTTATGCGTTTGACCTGCGTAACCGGTGACGATCCGTTGCACACTACTGGGCACCACTAAAGTCTGTTTGTATAGTCTGATCGCGCTGCCGATCGGTTATTCAAGAGTTGTGTGTGATTAAAGACCCCTGGAAAATCCAACTGATATATTGCCTAACTTCTGCATTCCATTGGGTCACGCTTTGTTGCCGGACTATACATGTATAACGTGTACATTCACACGTGCACAAAATCTTTCCCAGTCATGGGCGGGGTTCATGGCCTAGGCCTACATCAAACGACGCTGACATTCGAGTGTGATAGTGCAGCAAAATATCGACCCGTCTGAATTTTGATTAAATGGGATATATTACTTACCCTAAGTTATTGAAATGAATCAGTAGTATCCGCAAATATGGAAGAAATACTCAAAATTCTAACCGAGATAACACATCACAATTATTTCTCGGTTCTCCATGATGATGACGTCATCACTGCGTTTGCACCAACCCCGTCCCGGAGAGGAAGCTTGTACTTTCGTATAGTCTCGCGCAACCAGCCCCTCGTTCATACTCCGAGGTCGTCAGAACGCAATTCTCATTGTAATTGGGTCAGTGGCCTTATTCCGATGATTCAAAATAAGGGGAGCTTCGCTGATTGGCTAGTCACTACCAATGCATCATGGGTCTCAAAAGTTGGTGACGTAGGCTGCAGGAGGAATTTTAATTTGTGATGTCAAGTCAATTTATATTGTCTTTCATTCGAATTTCAGACAAGTATGTTAATATTCTTTCGATTGGGGAAGAAATTACATGTACACTAAAAAAAGTGGGGTAGGCCTAACAGCAAGGGCTACAAAATACATGTACTGTAGTTTTACTCGCATGCTGCATGCTTTTTTGCATTGATTGTACATGCATGCATGCAGTGCAGTGTAGTTGTGTTCTACGTCATCGTCGGTAGATTGTCCGCCATGATGGTTTTACAAGTCAAAGTAACCACATGGACCTGACTCTAAAATTGGAAATTGCAAGAGTCTGGTGGCACGAGACTACGGGGAATAGATCAATACTTGGCACATCGCCCTCCAGCGGGCGACGGCATAATTTGGAACCTCCGGCGCTTGAAGGCCAGTCGTTGGCCTACAGGCTGAAAGTAATAAACGTGTCGTCATTTCAACTCCCCTGAAACGTGCGACATACAGTGAAATCACTCTAAAATATTGATTGCTATGGGACTTAATTATTTATTTCATCATCTGCATCCGACCAAAAACTGGCGCTACATATTCCCTCATTAAATCCTTCATCTAAGAGAAGTTACCCAAGGCTCATACCTCGCCTCCAGGACACATTGCGATGGTTTCTCCCGGATGATTCATACCTGACGACATGGGGACGAGCTTGTGTCTGTCTGTTCAAACAAACGCCAATCGTCGCAATCTAATTGGATCACGTGACGTCACAGGGTAAACTTTGCACCCTTTTTAATAATTCTGTCACTCAACAGCTTTTTCTCTGAAGATGGTAAGTGTATTGTTTGACACCGTGTTGAAATAATAGTTTATTAAACGTTCTCTGATTGAATAACACGCCAATAATCTGATAACGAGAGATGAAAGACGACCATCGAACACCTTAGGGTGACGTTTAATGAGATTTTAACCCTTTCTCATCAGAAGAGGAGGAGGCGCAGTGAGGCCAGGTGTCATAAATAGTCCCGACTCCTTCCCGATCTGCCGTAGACTGGTACCCGATCCTAACTATTTTACATCGGGCTTTTGCATATGTTAGGACCGGGCGTGCCTACCACCTTCGTGCCTCTGATTGGTTGGTGCTGGCGCAGGTGGTAAGTATGTGAACTATTATGTTGATAGATTTTCTATTTTTAACATGGAAAACCCCCGGCGTGATTGGTGAACTTCCTGGGTCAAAGGTCGGTCACCTATCTGCATTCTGGAACGTCAGCCGTATTGAGAATTGAATAAATTTACATAATTTACATAAAATTTTCAAGTGACGTCACTGTCAGAATTCCTCCACAAATGGCGGCCACGACTGGTCCTACCATTCAAAAGCGACACCATCGGTAGGACCAGGTACTAGTCTAGATCTGCCGGTGTGAAACGAATCCAATGCACCCGTCTTCCTGATGCCCTCTATATTGTTTGTCAAGGGTCATGGTCTCTAGAGTACAATTCAATGGTGCCGCATAATCCGGAAATGTATTGTTGGGAGACATCACATGTGTCGGGGGAATTAGATTCTATTTCACCAGCGTATGTTCCCTATCTGTGAGTGTTCCCTCGTAATAGGGAGTTTAAGAAATCAAACGATAAACGTTAACTTTACGACAACGTTATTCTTCCTACTGCTTATTCACCAGATTATATATTGGATTTTCGGTACAAAAAATAATGTGTAGATTTCTCTAAGACGCTCGATGCAAAAGTGTACATACTCTAGATTCGTTCTTCTAAGGTTCACGACTGTTAGGAAGGGAATTTGCTATAGAGGCGTCACCTTTCGGAGAACGGCCACAACATGGGGAAAGCCCTCCTAAAAATAGTACAGTGACGCAGCCAAATCGGCGTAGTCGACGCCTACCTCCACAGCAAAGCCAATAGAATATTGTTGACGACCAGAAGAAGTCAATCTGGGCATGCGCAGGAGGCCTCTGCTGTAAATTTATCACACTTCAAATGCATTTTTTGAACTCATAAGATCGAACTTCAGATTACCAATAGGTTCAAATTGTTCTAAACATGTTTATCTATTGCAAGACGTTGACATTATCTTGATTTTGTAATACTCTCTCATCGATTTGCATTGCCGTCTGTCGCCGGGTGCTTGGAACTACAAATAAACACGGGAATTTCGCGGTTACACTACATAAAATCCCCGTGTTTAAATAGCCCCGGCGTTGCCCCTTCGAGCTCGCTGGGGCTAATAAGCACGGGGATTTCAGACACGGGTCTGTATAGACTCGGCGATTTATAGGTGTAACCGCAAAATCCCCGGGGAAAGCACGGGGATTTATGTAGTGTAACCACTGGTATTGACCCACAGGAGGCGTCACAGTTGTAGGCCTAATCCCCTGATTGCTTCACAAAAATGGCTCCAGAATCAAAACTACTGAACCGAATCGGACAATCTTGGTCTCCTTTTGACCATGTGTGTATTTTCGGATGCGAAGTCAAACGGTCACCAAAGCTGAACCCTGGGACAAAAGAAGACGGAATAATTAGGACACCTCATGAGGTTTGTCCCACGGACCACAGCAAGGAAATCACTAGAAGAATATCTGAGAACGACCAAGAAAATCTGAGAAGACAAAAAGGCAGGCCCTGCCACAAAACATTTATCACTCAAAAGCATCGGATGGTCTCATTCAAACATACATCACCATGATCACTGTTATTAGAAAAAACTGGAGATTTTCTCGAACAGATGAATCCTTATTGCCGCAGGACATACGCATCCCCTGCAGCTAAAAAACTAACGATATACGTATAATAATCCCTGTTTATGGCCACACACAGTAGGCCTACACAATCAACTACATCACAAGTGTGTTGTACAGGCATTTGCTCTGCACGCTCCTGTATTTCGAACTTGCCAGCCGTACCGTTGTACGTTTTCAGTGTGGCCTGTTTGCCGGTGAACGGATAGCTGAATCCACTGTAGTGGAAACAGGACTTACGAGGAGACGGTCGTCTTGGTCGCATGCGAGCCAAAACCTTCCCACACGTTGTTCCGCAAACTCAGGTGAGGTTCATGTATCTCGATCACGACGACCTCAATCACCGACTTCTATTCAGCAATCAAAAAGACGCTTGTCTCAACGAGACTCGGGACCCAGTCGTTGTGTCGCTCCGGCCGCCGTGCTACACTCCACAAACGACTGGGAAAGCAAGCTGCAAAATCGGCGGCTAGCGTCAATCTGAACGTCAGAGAACGATTCGTGCCAACATCGTAACTCTGACGTATATCGGACAGCGCCATATTGCTCCGTGGACTACTTTGATGAAGATCGGTTCGACAAGACTGTTCAAACTATCTATTTGAATGATCTAAGTCACCAATTAGGCATTGTGAATGTTGCTACATATAGAAAAATGAGTTGAAGCATGTTACCTTACCTGATGAAGGGTTAGTCACGCTATAACAGCACGTTGAACTTCTCAAGTGGTGAAGCTATGGCAGCCATTGTTGTTTCGTGATCGAGGTGGGGAGGGAGAA
>NMRB01001547.1:28089-62474 GCA_002633025.1 Notospermus geniculatus | reverse complement strand
CATCATCGGCGAAAGCACTGAGCCAATCAGATGCTTCTCCTATAACTACGCCCCGCTGACGACATCACACATCACGACGTTCTACTTCTTGTTATTCGTCCCATTTTCCATGGTCGTCATATTCATCGGTTTAGTCGGTAACAGTTTAGCCTTCGTCGTGTTGGGGAGGGAGAAACCATTTACGTCGACCTTAGTCTTTCTCCGCAGTCTCGCAGTCGCCGACAGCCTCTTTCTTATTTTTCGACTGATGTTTACTTCTCTCCACCCGATCTACGAATACTTAGGCGTGTTTGTAGAGTACATGAGCTTCAGGATAATGGCTGATGGTTATCTTTGGGCGTTTCTCTGGATGGCGAAGACATGGTCTGTATATTTATCTGTGTGCGTGGCGGCGGAGCGCTTCATTGCCGTCTGTAAACCACTGAAGGCTGCGTCGCTGTGTACCATCAGGAATGCTCGTTACGCTTGTCTCCTCACAGCTACATTCTCTTTTCTCTATCGATTTGTATGGTTTTTTGTGAGCAAAACTATCTGGACCTTCGATCCCTGCACCGCAACATATATACCAACTGGATACCAGTGGATACTTTATTTTAATGTATATTTTCGTGTCATTTATGTTACATACTTGCATATGGTACTGATGTTTTTATTCCCAATCACGTTCCTTATAATTGTTTCCTGTCGCTTGATTGTAGCACTGAGGAAATCAGTTTCAGGTCAAGCAGGCGGCAAGGCTGGTGCACGAGCAAAGACGGGTACAGTCAGGGTTTTAGCCGTCGTCATCACATTTATTATACTTGAAATTCCTGGAGCTGCTATACAGATTATTGGAATACTGAGTGGTTATACTTCCAATTTGGATATTGACGAAGACACGTTATTTATGGCTATAGACATTTCATACTTCCTAGGACTCATCAACAGTTGCTCAAACTTTTATATTTACTGCTTAACAGGGACCAGATTTAGAATCACGTTGAAAGAACTGTTTTGTAAATCGGGGGTTCGCAGCACGAAATGAGGGCACCCCTGTTAACGACGACGACGGACGACACGCCATACGAAAAGCTCACCTCACAGAGGTGATGAGAGCTAACAAGCCTGGCGGCGAGAGGGTTCACAAGGTGACTTCAAAGATGGCACTCGGCCTCATTTCCACAGGCTTCAGCAGCCCTGTATTGGCACACGCATTGAAATTGCATACATAATGGCCTATACACAACAATCAGTGGTTAACAGTCCTATCTACGGGTGGGTATGATATCACACTCACAGTGCGTTGAACTTCTCAAGTGAGGGAAAGGATGGCGGCCATTTTTATCAGTTGAGGTTTTAACGTGATATCAGTGTTTGACCTTCTCAACATGACCTTGACCTTCTCAACATGACCTTGACCTTCTCAACATGACCTTGACCTTCTCAACATGACCTTGACCTCCTCAACATGACCTTGACCTTCTCAACATGACCTTGACCTTCTCAACATGACCTTGACCTTCTCAACACGATCTTGCCAAAAACAGACAACAGACAAACTTATTATTACTACATGTAATTCTGCCGTCAAACATTGATTAAGAATTGTTGGCTAAATTATCAATTAGAAGGTACTACACTGCTGTTTGCTGATTATCAAGATCGCTTGAATGCCGTTGATTGGCAATTTGCCGATTGAAAACTGTAAACAACTTCTATAATCTTATTACACACAATTAATAAACGTACCGATAACGTTAATGTGAATGTCACGTTTCACGAGCCATCGAAGATGTGGATAGATTTTTCAATTTCAGGCACAAATGTTTGGTCTGCCAACCGCTGTCGTGGGAATGAAAGAAAAAACAGAGATCTGGGCCTGTTTCATAAAGTGGCTTTAAGCTAAAGGTACCTTTAACTAAATGGAAAATGCATTGAAATTAATGGTATCATTAGCTTAAAGACACTTTATGAAACAGGCCCTGGGGACTCGCTTTTCGACGTTGGGACCCTGAGGAACAAGCCGCTCAGACCAATTTTTAAAAGGACCCTGCAGGCAGCTAAGATTTTAGGCTCATATAATGTGCGCTCTGGACCCTGTAGCTTGCTATGGGAATCATAACTGTGATGCAGGGCAGCACATAGTAATCAGGTCCTATACAATGGATGGCTCCTGTGTGGGAAATTGATCAGGACCTGAATGTTCTACCACTAGTGACACCTATTGAGGCAGTGGATTAGGGTGGATTAGAGATTCGTGCCAAATCACAAATGAGGCAGAAGGTGCTACACTGCTATTTGCTTCAAAACATCCTCCCATAGCAGGCCTTTGGATTTGCTCCTCTTCATAGTCTCGCACGCACCAGTTGAAGAGGAGCGAGGTACACATCCCTGCTGCGGAAGTGGGCTTTGGGCCGTATTCACCGGTCGCACTTTTGCCTAAAGTACAGCTTAAGTTCGACTTTCTCTATGCTTGAAGCATTGAGAAAAGTGAGACTTTAATGAAAGTGTGACTCGTGCATACGGCCCTTTAAGTCGGCATACGGGACCGAGAAAATCCGACGTGGTCTGCTGCAGTGATTTAGACGCGTCCACTGAAGTCTCCACCAGCACAAACCACTCGATCTGCTGCGATAGAAACCATTTGCAATTTAGTCACGAGATGGAACTGTGATAGCTTGGCGAAATGACACAATCCAGTTAAAGGGAGACATGCGAAAAATATTGCCCGGCGGGCACAAAAAAGTTGTCTTTGTTTTGATTAGCGGACAGCGCCGTCTGTTAATACGCGATGACACTACGCTATAGCACAGGCCCCTGGAGAGCTATCAGTGAGTTTAGAACACGTATCTAACCAAACGTATCTGAAAAACACAACACGTATCTAAAAACACACCACGAGCTCATAAATTCGTGAACTCGGGGTGTGTTTTTTACAAACTAGTGTTTTTGGTTAGATACGTGTTCTAAACTCACTGATAGCTCTCCAGGGGCCTGTGCTGTAGCTTAGTGTCATCGCGTATTAACAGACGGCGCTGTGCGCTAATCAAAACAAAGACAACCTGTGCCCGCCGGGCATTATTTTTCGCATGTCTCCCTTTAACATTCCTTATGGAGCGATTACATAAAGGTATACGGTACACGGACGCGCTGATTATAACAAAGGTTTCGCAAAGAGTTTGCGATCACTGTTAATCGGCGTACCCGTACCTCTATGTAATCGTAGCCTTAGGCAGTGCCTATATATGGGCATTTTGCCCAATTTCCAGGCGATCTGCCGAAGGAATGGGATCCTAGCTACGATAGAGGGCAGCACACCGAAACCAGGTCCTATACAATGGACGCCTTTTGTGTGGGAAATTGATCAGGGCCGGGATGTCAGTTTCATTTCAACAGTTTTAACCACTAGTGACACCTATTGAGGCAGTGGTACATGTAATTTGATGTTTGTGGTAATTTGATTTTATTGATCAAACAATATGACATATAGGGGCCGAAGCCGGAGCAAGGCAGTGGGGATTGGGCTAGGGTCCCCATTGGCTAAGGATTGTCATAGACCAAAGCATAGCGTGCCGTTTTAAAGGACCACAGTATTGCTTCCCAATCGTGCGTTACACCTACCCGCGTTAAGGGAGACCTCTATTGGCGACTTGGTAAACTACGCATGCTACTACGTGCATTGTAGTGTAATCATACATTCTCCAACACTGGGGCGAAAGGCTTAACTACAGTATTTTTTTAACACAACACAACACAACACAACACAACACAACACAACACAACACAACACAACACAACATAATCTTTATTACTCTCTAACCTTTTACAATAGGTATCAGAGGGAACTGACAAAATCTCTTAAACATATTTACATGGCGGTACATATATTAAGCTACATCGAACGGGAAAGTTTACTACGAACAGGCGGTGTGTTAAAAAAGTTTCATAATAGTATTGGAGAACGGGTACGGTGGCGCCGGCTGTCGACAGAAAATGGCAATACCGTGCTGCTTTAACACCAGTCTGATATGGCCATTCTGCGGCTAGCACCTGTTTTCAACGATTTTCAACTGTTCGCTTCACCGAGTGACCACATTGTCAAAGATGTACTAAGGTACAGCAGGACAAAGGCAACGTCGACAACAAGATGAAATTGACAGAACTGACGTCATTTAGGCGGCTTGCTTTTATGTTCATAACGACCTCAAATCAGTGATTAAGGCACGTATCATATACTTCGGGGAATGGGGAGTTCTTTTGCTGTGTCACGCGGCGCATCCCTAATTCCAGAGACAACGGAGAGGGGAACTGTTACACCAATGAAAGTGTCCGTGTATATAGACATTATGACAAAATATCTCTGATACCTCACAGAATAGACCTCTTTACCGGAGTCAGATCGATACGGTTCGAGGCCAGTTCACTTACGTTTTGTACCATGAAAGGGAAGGTTGCATGCTTTTGTCACGGTACAAAAAGCAATACAATAAATTGGAAAGTCGTCTCCGAATATTTCGCAAATTTTCGACCCCAATCGGGGTCTTCCTCAGGCGCTATGTAGAAGAGATCCCAGAGGTGAATAAGAAAAATGATTAGTAGTTAGAGACAAAAGGAAGGAAAAAGAGGAAAATGACTTAGGATTTTTAATGGGCTGTATTTTAGAACATTCCTTAACATTAAGGTTTACCTTAAATCTATTGTTCTCGATGGTTTTACAATAGACTTAAGGTCGACCTTAACGTTAAGGAACGTTCTAAAATAAGACCCCTAGGCCCAAATTTTCAAAGCTGTTTTAACGCTAAAATGCATTTTAGTCCAGCACTTGCATGCTTATAGACATGCAAGTGCTGGACTAAAATGCATTTTAGCGTTAAAACAGCTTTTGGAAATTTGGGCCCTAGTGTCCTTGTATTTCTGTCAGCCAGTGCATCTAAAATATAGAAAATCGATGAAAAACAGTGTCAAAACCAAACATATTACAGAATCTCGCGAAAACCTTTTTGAAAATCGATTATTAGCCAAGACAGAGGTGAAATCGGATTAGAATCTCACGTCATGTAATTATACCGAGTCCTAAGGGTCATGTTGATTACCTATGTTCCCTAGGTCTCCACCACCTCGCCAGCACGGTGAGGTACGTTGCGGGGTACATTTACGTCTACGGACTTCAAATGATCGTCATCCTCTTAAAGTAGATCGACTAATGTTAACAAAATATAAATAACGTCTGGCCTTTAGAAAACTTTGTTTTAGAACTGGTTTCCTATTTCTTGAAGAATGGTTGAAAGTGGAGAAGTTTAAGGTCACGATATGAGATCCAATATACATCTTCAATCGTCATTAAAGTATCATTTTCTACGTCCATATACATGTATTGTAATACGAATTCCTTTCATGCTTTCCTTACAGTGTATAATAGGCAACTGCCACTTAAAGGGGAAAGTTACACTGAAACTTCCAGGGCGACTGGATTTTTTAAACATATAAAAAACATAAAATAACTCATTTAACTTGGGAAGTTAGGTGTAGTTTTGATGTATTTTTCTTGTTCAGTCAGTCGTTCTACAGTTATTTCCTTAATATGGATTCTGAGGGCAATATTTGGATTTCTGGCTCCATATTCATAAACATAAGTCAAAGTGTGATACTTATCTTTTGTGTTGAACAAAGGATAAGTGTCACACTTAGACTTAAGTAGTTTTATGAATGCGGGTCCTGGATAGCACATTTTTGACCTCATGAACCCACCGCCTCATCCTGACTTATCAGGTCTTTTCCTGTCTTTCCTACATCGTTCCTTTGTATGGAAAGACGTAGGAAAGACAGGAAAAGACCTGATAAGTCAGGATGCCACCGCCTGGACAGCCATAGATACCAAGTTGTTTGGTTGTCATGTAGAAACAACATCTTAAATTTGGTAACACTGAAATTAATGGTCCAATCTTCATGCAACTTTCACTGAATTGCTTTTTACTGAACCACTTTTCAGAGAAAAAAATCATGAAATGCCTTTCAGGTAACCTTTAAGCATGGAATGCTGGATAAAGACCTCATTCACAACATACATTCACCTATAGGGTTAATTTTGTAAGTACAAATCATCATTGTGGATTAGAACTGAACTATATATCATCTATTCAACATTTTTTTGAGCAAAATTTATGTTTGTTTTGAATAAAATATATATATTAAAGAAATACCTCGACCACCTGCCAGACTTTCTGTTGAAATCGGTGTCTCTTATATTATTTTGTTATTTCATGTACATGTATCATGTGGGGAAAGGGACTGTTCATTTTCGTCACTTGAGGAATCTGAGTTGTGATCCTTGGGAAAACGGAAAAAGCTATGCAGTTGCAAAGGGATTATTTATTGTGCTGTACAGAATAATTGCTGCAATTTGCAGCTTCATAGCTTTCTCCATTTTCTCAAGGATCACAACTCAGATTCCTCAATTGACGAAAACGAACAGCCCCTTTAATGTACAGTGTATTTGTGCATTATAATATTCTATATTTTTGTGTGATGTGATCACAAGATTCAGATTCGATTAGAATCGAATCTGAATCGAATCGAATCGATCTAATTTAATCGAATCAAAAAGGAGCTGTTTCCTTAAGGAACGATTGTACCAAGTCATTTTTTAGGTGTTAATTGTTTGGTAGTTGTACTAAAAATGGATGGAATATGTAGTTTAGACATCACTCTAAATTGTGAAAGAGGAAAAATGTGACCATTACATAACTGAATGGTAAAACAAAGGACATTTGCAAAATGTCTGAAATGAAGCAGAAAGACTCAAAATACTGATTAATGAATCTGGTACATATGTTAGCTCAGTGTGTATTTATCTTTTATTGCTGAAAACACCGTTTTAAAACACCACTTTAAGAGATATTTGCATTTAAAACTAAAATAAGTCAGCAATTTGCCTGATTCTACTGTTGTGTTTGTGAGGACCTCATAGAGGGGGGAAAAGGAAAACTGACATGACCAAATGGTTGGCTGAATTGCCACAATCAGAATAATATCCAGGCAATTCGATGTAACCAATGTGACCAGTGACCACCACAGATGTTTGTGTTATTTGTAAGATCAATAAGGCCTTATTACAGCACACTCATGGTCATCCAGTCTTGGCCCACTTGATCACCTCCTGAATGGATGGTTTCATATTCACGTCATTCACTCTTTGCTTTTAAGGGGTTAATTCAGTTCAGCCTGAGTATTGAACTTGGTTTCTGTGTGACACTACTGATCACTGGTCACATTGGTTACACATGGAACTGCCTGAATATTATTCTGATTGTTGCAATTCAGCCAACCATGTGTTTTCCTTTTCTCCCCTCTATGAGGTCCTCACAAACACAACTGTAGAATCAGGCAAATTGCTGACTTATTTTAGTTTTAAATGCAAATATCTCTTAAAGTGATGTTTTAAAATGGTGTTTTCAGCAATAAAAGATAAATACACACTAAGCTAACATATGTACCAGATTCATTGATCAGTATTTTGAGTGTTTCTGCTTCATTTCAGACATTTTGCAAATGTTCTTTGTTTTACCATTCAGTTATGTAATGGTCACATTTTTCCTCTTTCACAATTTAGAGTGATATATAAACTACATATTCCATCCATTTTTAATACAACTGCCCAACAATTAATACCTAAAAAATGACTTGGTACAATCGTTCCTTAAGGAAACAGCTCCTTTATTAGCGAGCTGATGAATTTTTGATCGAATGCAATAATCTCTGCTGTGTGCGCCGTCATGAGTGTGAGAACGTGCCACTGGATGTAAAGTATGAGGCCTATGAATAAAATTCAAGCTTCGACTGCGCAAGACTGTACACGAAGTAGAAAACGTTGGAAGATACTAACCTCGAACCCAGGGGCCTCGTGCTACGCGTCGCCAGATTCTGAGTAAACAAAACAAATGGGAAACGCCGTTGACAGACTCCTTAGATCTCTTGGGACGAGGTTGAGATGAGGCAGCTGAAAAACAGATTCCAGTAGTCGATTACATTGATAAGAATCTGTTTTCAGGATTTCGCCCGAATCGTTCAAGTTGAAGAACGTGCAGTACATTTAAACGAAAATGACTAAGGCATACGTGATGCACGGAATTAAATGCGTGCGTTTCTAATCAGGTGTTCATCTCTCGATTAATGCTATCTCAAATTTCGCAATGACATTCACTCACGTGCACATTCTGATATCCACACGACGTGAGCAAATTTCTCTACGGTTCAGTCGAGAGTATTGTTTGGAGGTCGAGCCCAATCTCAGCGGTTTGAGTCCTTGGTGTCAAAGGCATCGCAGATTTTTTTCGGGGGAGGGGGACTGACGTATGCCGGAAAATCACGTTTTTCTGTGCGTGATTTTGCGCGCTTTCCCAGTCTCCATTGTGCATTAGTAGTTGTTGCATCCCCATCCCACACACGCACGCACACACACACACACACACACGCACACACACACACACGCACACGCACACGCACACACTTTACCCCACACCTCGATGTTGCTTGGGTGTCACAGCTCGACTCCCTCTGTGGGGTGCGAGAGGAAGGACAGGTATTAGGCCTACACTGTGGATTCCTGCTAAGCCTTTGGTTATATGACAAATAGGCCTCAGGGGGACACTTATCATTTGTTCAACGCAAAAGATAAGTATCACACTTTGACTTCAGTTTTATGAATATGGACCCAGGGCCCGACATGGACTTAGGACGTGGACTGAAGGCTACTTCCGTTGCAAATGATTCAGAAACTGCTTGCAGACGTGGCAACCTCCCACGTGATCAAAAACGTCCAATAAGAAAAATGAGTGGAATCCTTGGCGGCATCCTCAATCACCATCTCAATAAATCATCATCTGTGACCGACCAGACGGCGCATGGGACTTCATCACATGACACCATTAACCCACCAGAAATACCACATTTGTTTTGGTAGAACCACCGGGAGAACACGTCCGTCTCATACATGTAGTTTTGTATTACTCTCGATGTACTTTGGTGGTGGGCAGCCATAATAGAGAGGATGCGCAACTTTCCGACTTCAACTACGAGAATGAATTGTAGTCCACTATGGACATCCTTGATAAAAACGATGTGACAGAAGTTTTCAATTTGTCAAGCACCATAAATTGAACGCAGAAAAAATTGGCCAGTTTAATAAATCGGAAGTGCTGATAAATACATGTAATGAATATTGAAGTCGTAATCCTAGTCTTTACGACTTTGAGACACGACTATGACGACTACGATATTTGCGATTTATGCGCACTTCCGATTACGAGTCAAAATTATTCTGCCACAAAGTTATCGTCTATCAAATCGTTTTTATCAAGGATGTCCACAGCGGACTGCAATTCGTTCTCGTAGTTGAAGTCGGAGTCGGAGTCGGAAAACTGCGCATCCTCTCTAATAAATGCCGAGTGTGCGGCGTCTACCACTCGATAAATAGTGAGGTTTCGCAAATCTGACGAAACACGGACTACGAAATACGAAACTGGACTTCATTTTCATGACGTAATGTATTTCAGGAAATGGTTGGTACCACAAATATCGCCTGCTACAAGAGCGTCTTTTGGCGTATGACGTTACACCGATAGAGTTACCGTGTATATGAAACTTTAAAATTTATCTAGTATCTTTCGTCTCCTTAATGTTAAGGAACGTTCTAAAATACAGCCCTTAGAATTAAGTAGTTCTATGAATATGGGCCCGGGCGCCGGACCCAATACAGACGAGCGAAACAGGACGAGGCACCAGTCATCCTAAAGACCTTGACTCCGTGAAATGCCTAAATAGAAACAGCGACATGATTGGCTCAAGCAGTTTGGCACAATATAATGGGTTAAGCACGGGACAATAGGAAGGTTTACAAGTCAAACGATAAACGTAAACGTTAACGACAACATTATTGTTGTACCGAAAATGCAGTATAAAATTTGGTTAATGTATAGCATGAAAAATAACGTTGTCGTAAAGTTTACGTTTATCGTTTGATTTCTAAACCTTCCTAATGACTGATCGATTACGCCTGGTTCTTAAACAAAGATACGTAAGATTTCCATCAAATATCATTAAAGCATTTATTAGAGTTCAGTGGCAGAAATATCACCCTTAATTTCGTCCTTACGGCGTCTGTCTTCCATGTCAAAAGCCCCGGATTTCTGTCCGACGCCCCTCAAATATCAACATCTATCTTTGTGAACGAGATATGCCAAGCCATTATTGACCCGCCGCAAGGCATCATGGGAGATGCAAGTATTTGATTGTGTGTTTAAATAGCCGTGTAAAGGTAGTAGCTAATTTTTCCAGGGTATGGTGTTGTTTTAGTTTGCGATTTGTATGTTTGATGTTGAGTAAACAGACAGACGAGGCTCTCATCCGCTTCAACTTTACCGATTTCGGAAGGCGCTCGGTTCACTCGTTGGTCACGTGACTTGAGTGACGGGAAAGGCCGAAAGAGGGAAATCTTGCTGACTCATTTAAAGCGAATTGATATCGAAAAAAATTTGATTTAGAAATAGAATTTGAAAGGGGATGAATTTTCGGGAAAAAATGTCAACAAACTTCTCCAGAATGTCAACAAGGAAATGTTCGTGCATTCTGATTGGCTGATATTTTGTGTTTACAAACACCAGCCAAATGTAAATAAAATCCGCTATCAATTTGCTTTAAGTAATTTACAGTCTCGCGATCGGAGGCTGAACAAATCGCGCGACGGGGTGGGCGTCGAGCGCGGGATCGGGCGATCGGTCGCCGACGATGGTCGTGCGGCTGAGTATGAACTAGACTTATGTCGGCGTCCAGATTTTTAATCGCGCGTCGGACGCCGATGGTCGTGCATCGAAGTATGAACTAGGCTTTCGGCGTCGAACGCTGCATCCGCGTCCTGAAATTTTTGATCGCGAGTCGGACGCAGGGTCCGGCAATACTATACTCGGCCTTTTTTTTTTTGAGAACTCAGGCGCCGTATTCATAAAGAAACTTAAGTCGAAGTGTGATACTTATCTTTTGTATTGAACAAAGGGTAANGGGGTTTGTTGTGGCGCCATGACAGTTGGTCATCGATATCAAGCACCATTTTGAGAAAAAGGCAAAAGAAGGATTTTAGTTTAATGGGAAATGCATTAGACAGCCAAACTTCGGAGGCGTATTCTGCAAAATCTGCCGCTTCAAAATCAATGGGAATAGTACAAAATGTACATCTTGACCTACTGAATTTGAAAACGTCATTAACCCATTTTAACAAATTTTTAATTGAACCTCGTCCCTAGTGTTTACATTCGCATATTTGCACAGGTGTTGCATATGGCTGGCGCACGGCTTTGCCTGGAGGCTAGATTCACTCTCTATGGAAGGTACCACCAAAAATGTAAACAAACCCCGCGAGCCATTCGCTTTAAGTCTAAGTGTGACACTTAAAGCCCCACTGTATTGAATCTGAAAAACGCAAATCATCGCCGCGATTCTTGACGTCAGTGCACGACGTCAGCGTAGTGTAAAATGTACTACGCTCTGTCTGAATAAATTAGAGCCCTCCCTGCAGTTTTTGTGTGCTGAAAACTAGGCCTTGATTTTCTGAAATACCTATCAGGCAATTAAGCGTTTTGGTGACCTTCACGAGGCTATGAAACCTCTGTTTGCATTCTCCTAACATTTTGAAAATATCGTAAAATTCAATACAGTGAGGCTTTAAGTCAAAGTGTGATACTTATCTTTTGGGTTGAAAAGATAAGTATCACACTTTGACTTAAGTATGTTTATGAATATTGGCCAGTATTGTTTCTTATTGTCTTAATGTGTTCCTTGCCCCCGAAAACCTAGGGATAGACACCAAGATCATCAAATTTGAGTTGATAGTTACAGATTTGTGGCCATTCAGAGGTTTCGGCGGCCATCTTGGGTGCCATCTTGAAAAAAACACTTTTCCGGGAGTCCAACTTTGGTAAACTTTTAGTATGTTAAAAAGTACACTAAAACCTACCAGAATCAATTGAAAAACTTTTTGTTAATTTTTTGGGGGTTAAACTGTATTTTGACCTGACTATATGGACCCAGGGGCCGGTTGCGCAAAACTCGTGTTAGCGCTAAATTTTATGTTAGATGACGTCAAAATCCATTGTCATTTTACGTCATTTAACATGATGTTAGCGCTAACATCATGTTAGCGCTAACATGAGTTTTGTGCAACCCAGCCCAGGCCTACATGTAAGCCTACATGAAGGGTTCGTTTCGACCGACTGAGATCTTGGCCCTTGCCAACAACTCTCAGGCCACTGGTGTCGGAATAGGTCACGCGTTTCTTTTCTATCAGTTCTCCCCCACTCATCAAAGCTGTACGTTGGTCTTTGATAAAAACACTGATGCAGAACATGTGACCAGCATCCGGTAGCGTGATCATCATATACATCTATCACATGAATTAAAGCCGAACTAGCTCGATAAAGGTCGCGGATTAGTCGTAACAATCATATCCGCCATATTGTAATCGCTGACACCTGGCCAAAGTCGGCCATATTTTCCCAAGAGAGTAATAACAAACAGTGAGGAACTGAGGAAATGAGACACGAATATGCGGTTTTCAATTTATGCGTTTGACCTGCGTAACAGGGCCCGTATGCATAAAACATCTTAAGTGTAAAACTTCCCTTAAACTATTGTTCCAAACAAAAGATAAGGGAAATTTTACACTTAAGATGTTTTATGCATACCACCCCTGGTGACGATCCGTTGCACACTACTGGGCGCCACTAAAGTCTGTTTGTATAGTCTGATCGCGCTGTCGATCGGTTATTCAAGAGTTGTGTGTGATTAAAGACCCGTGGAAAATCCAAGTGATATATTGCCTAACTTCCACATTCCATTGGGTCGCACTTTGATGTTGTGGGACTATACATGTATGACGTGTACATTCACACGTGCACAAAATCTTTCCCAGTCATGGGCGGGGTTCATGGCCTAGGCCTACATCAAAGGACTCTCGTCATTCGAGTGTAATAGTGCAGCAAAATATCGACCCGTCTGGATTTTGATTAAATGGGAATATTACTTACCCCAAGTTGTGGAAATGAATCGGTAGTATCCGCAAATATGGAAGAAATACACAAAATTCTAACCGAGATAACACATAATTATTTCCCGGTTCTCCATGATGATGACGTCATCACTGCGTTTGCACCAACCCCGTCCCGGAGAGGAAGCTTTCGTATAGTCTCGCGCAACCAGCCTCGTTCATTCCGAGGTCGTCACACAGAACGCAATTCTCATTGTAATTGGGTCAGTGACCTTATTCCGATGATTCAAAATAAGGGGAGCTTCGCTGATTGGCTAGTCACTACCAATGCATCATGGGTCTCAAAAGTTGGTGACGTAGGCTGCAGGAGGAATTTTAATTTGTGATGTCAAGTCAATTTATAGTGTGTTTCATTCGAATTTCAGACAAGTATGTTAATATTCTTTCGATTCGGGAGGAAATTACACTAAAAAAGTGGGGTAGGCCTAACAGCAAGGGCTACAAAATAGGCCTACTGTAGTTTTACTCGCATGCTGCATGCTTTTTTGCATTGATTGTACATGCATGCATGCAGTGCAGTGTAGTTGTGTTCTACGTCATCGTCGGTAGATTGTCCGCCATGATGGTTTTACAAGTCAAAGTAACCACATGGACCAGACTCTAAAATTGGAAATTGCAAGAGTCTGGTGGCACGAGACTACGGGGAATAGATCAATACTTGGCACATCGCCCTCCAGCGGGCGACGGCATAATTTGGAACCTCCGGCGCTTGAAGGCCAGTCGTTGGCCTACAGGCTGAAAGTAATAAACGTGTCGTCATTTCAACTCCCCTGAAACGTGCGACATACAGTGAAATCACTCTAAAATATTGATTGCTATGGGACTTAATTATTTATTTCATCATCTGCATCCGACCAAAAACTGGCGCTACATATTCCCTCATTAAATCCTTCATCTAAGAGAAGTTACCCAAGGCTCATACCTCGCCTCCAGGACACATTGCGATGGTTTCTCCCGGATGATTCATACCTGACGACATGGGGACGAGCTTGTGTCTGTCTGTTCAAACAAACGCCAATCGTCGCAATCTAATTGGATCACGTGACGTCACAGGGTAAACTTTGCACCCTTTTTAATAATTCTGTCACTCAACAGCTTTTTCTCTGAAGATGGTAAGTGTATTGTTTGACACCGTGTTGAAATAATAGTTTATTAAACGTTCTCTGATTGAATAACACGCCAATAATCTGATAACGAGAGATGAAAGACGACCATCGAACACCTTAAGGTGACGTTTAATGAGATTTTAACCCTTTCTCATCAGAAGAGGAGGAGGCGCAGTGAGGCCAGGTGTCATAAACAGTCCCGACTCTTTCCCGATCTGCCGGTGTGAAACATTACACTTACATCCCTTAGGCTCCACCGACCCATCGGGCCCCTGTGAAACGCGTTTCAGAGGGGTCCGATTTAGTGAGTTGAGATGGTGATTAGTCCCAATCCTATTGTTTTCCTTCTCTGCCTAATTTATAGTAAAATGGAAAAGAAGTCTGTGCATTGTCTAAATGTTTTCCAGTTGAACAGAAAATGGTTTGTTATATAAAAAACACTTTTAAATTTTCAAATCCGATGAATAATAACCAAAATACAGAATAGCACAAAATTGACACACAAAATGATAAGAAGCAAGAAGTCAATCTCCAGAATTCACGAATTTTCGACCCCAACCGGGGTCTTTTTCAAGTGGAACTTTACAATCTGAAACTCTAGAAAAGACACTAGTCTCTAGAGTACAATTCAATGATGCCGCTTAATCCGGAAATGTATTGTTGGGGACACCATATATCGGGGGAATTAGATTCTATTTCACCAGCGTATGTTCCCTATCTGTGAGTGTTCCCTCGTAATAGGGAGTTTAAGAAATCAAACGATAAACGTTAACTTTACGACAACGTTATTCTTCCTACTGCGAATTCACCAGATTATATATTGGATTTTCGGTACAAAAAATAATGTGTAGATTTCTCTAAGACGCTCGATGCAAAAGTGTACATATTTATTTCATTAGACCTCCTGAATAAAGATATTACATCGGCTGGAGCACGGTGTACCGGTTGTATTCTCACACATTCACAGATTTCTTGATGTGGATTTCAGCACCCTGGGGTTCTTTAGGGTTCTAGATAGAACCCTACAGAAGAAAGGGTTCTTTGAAAAGCCAAAGAACCCTCTTGGAACCATTTTAGTCTAGTCAAAAAGGGGGGTTTGCGTGCAGCCTCCGAAATAAACTTTTAATTAACATTTTTATATAGGAAAAGATGTGCAGAAAACGGTTTGCTATGTTAACAATTTCACAAATTGTCCCACGTGCCTTTTTAAAGCAAATTAAGCTGGCGTTATTGACAAATGTGTTATTCACCATCAGACCGGTTTGTACAGGGGCAGGAGATGGAATTCCTATTCTATTCCAAATAGGGCACCAACCAATCAAATTTCGTTCCGGACCTTTTCCACTACATGCATTGACTTCTAACAGTCGTGGGTTACTTCACTGAACACCCGTATTACCGCCTACCCTATTGAAAATGCATGGCAAAATAAAGAGCTGTAACGCAAGACTCACTCATGATTGGTCAGTTATGTTGAATAGAATCAATAAATTCTTTGTATGAATTGTGGGCTAGGCCTAAACAAACCTACAGCATGACTATCTGAAGTAACCTTAGAAGAACGAATCTAGAGTATTTATTTTATTAGACCTCCTGAATAAAGATATTACATCGGCTGGAGCACGGTGTACCGGTTGTATTCTCACACATTCACAGATTTCTTGATGTGGATTTCAGCACCCTGGGGTTCTTTAGGGCTCTAGACGCAAGGGCCCAACGCGCCGCGTAGCGGCCAACAGCGAAGCTAGCCAAAGACTTGTCACGGGTCAATCAATAGAACTGGACTCATAGGAAATATGCACCTAATGTTCAGATGGAATATACCGGACGGTTGGTTCACGTTTTTAGTGACTGTGAACGTAGATGGGTACAGTATGTAGCGATATGCTGACAGATTTGCTGGGGACTTGCTCTGTGGATGTTGTAAAATGCGATTTTTGGAAGATTATTCTGATTTGCAACGTCATTTTTAATTAACATAAAAATATGTTGAGTAGCTGGGATAGGTTTATAAACATTTATTGAGCAGCCACCGTCATGACGTGGCCGGCTGGCGCATCGGTAGAGCGTCCGGCTCTGAATCCGGGGCGCCGGGTTCGAGCCTTGGGATAGGAATTTTTATTTTTTTCACGTGTCAGTTTCTCTGTTTATTTTTTTTGCTGAAAACGTTTTTTCACAGGATGCATATCTCCCCAGCCCTACAAATCTGCATTTGCTAATAAATACTTATAACCACAGATCCCTGTCAGCTGCCCTGCATTCAGAGAGACTTTTCACTAAAGTCTCTCTGAATGCAGGGCAGCTGACTACCATCCACATTCCCCTCCCAGTCACCAAAAATATCAACACCACAACTAACGTTCAAGACTACTGGATAGAACCCTATAGAAGAAAGGGTTCTTCGAAAAGCCAAAGAACCCTCTTGGAACCATTTCTGTTAAGAGCGTATAGTTCGGAAGTTGTTTGTTTGACCTTGACCCTTCAAACACCATGAGAGGAGGGGTTCGTATTCCAGAGGTAGACAACAACAAACCAGGGTGAGGGCAACATGCCTGGAAGTAAAAGTAAGCATTCGTGTACTTGTATCGAAAAAAGGTAACCCGAAAAAAACTATTCGGCGGAGATATATCCGGTAAACAATACAGAATATGCGGGTTGTATGTAAATATCGGAATCGTGGCTCAAAAGCGGTCCGCGGGAGCCTAGATAATATTATTATTGGATAAAAGAACAGGGACACCGGCACTCACATTGTAAAACAATAAAAACAGATATTTCAATTGAGAACTACTCAGCAGACGATAGACTTGAGTGGAAGAAGATGTCAGATTCAAGTCGAGAAAAAAGTTCATCGATAATAAGTTAGAACATGACTCCTCGATTAAAGTGGAAGAAAGTCACTAAGAGGGGTTTAATCGTACCCTGAGAACGTAAACCCAACGATGGTATCGTCTGCTAGTACTTTCTCGTGTTTTGAGTTGTATGTCTAGTGGTACCTCGGCTTTTCGTTTGCATCTCATGTACGTAACCACGAATCTCAGGTTAGCTTTAAAGCCGCACTGTATTGAATTCAGAAAGTGCTTACATGTACGTCCTCCGACGTTAGTGTAGTGTAAAATGTACTATGCTCTATGTGGATACATTAGAGCTATGCGGCCTGCTGCTTTTCGATGCCGTGCTGAAAACTAAGCATTGGTATTTTTGAAGTACGTATCATGCAAGCATTTTGGGGACCTTCACGAGACTATGAGACCTCTACCAGCAGTCTCCTAACACTTTGAAAATACCGTAAAATTCAAGGCTTTGAAAGCTTTGGCACCCGGATTAATTTGAAACGTGTACATGTACATTTTGCCACATGAATTAATTTCTCATGCGTTTACAAAACTCGCCTACATGTAGCTCAGCCAAAATGAAATCAAAACTGGCGCCAAGGCACTCATTCTGGAGGCAACTAAATGGGCCACAACCTCACATAGGTTTGCTTGTTCCAAAATGTCTGTGAGAGAAACAGGCCAGAGCCAAAGATGCAAGTTGTGAGGAAACAGTCAAATTCTGCCTGCGTTTTTGTCAGGTTGCCAATCTTTAAACGTCTATATCTTGACACAAACCGTTGCTCCTACGCATAGGTCAGCTTTAAGTAGAATATCACGTACCTGTTTTAATAGGACACGCCATCTCATGCGCTGTTAGCAAAACGTGTTTCGCATGCGAAACAGACCGCTGTGTACAGTTCCTACTAATCGAAACATAACCAATATTTTGATTTTTGAAGATTCCTTCCCGCGTTTCATCAACCAGGATTTTCAATGTTCTACGCAAACAGAAGAAGTTCAACATCATTAGATGTTTCTATAAATATCTCGTCTTCATTGAGCAGGGTGTACAACACGCTGGCGGTTATACAGGGGTAAGGACCAAAAAGGCGCCAGAAAATCCTTCTGGGTTTTCTACCTACTTGATGTTTGAAATATCCATATTATGACAAACAAGAAATGTTCACTTTCACACCTACAGAAATTCCTACGGCTCATTTTGGGAACTTGAAACAGTCATATTCGTATCTAAAAGGTGACTGGTAGATATTACAATGTAGTTAGGTTTCGGAAATCTGATGAAACACAAAGTACGAAATACGAAATTGGACTTCATTTCCATGACGTAATGTATTTCAGGAGATGGTTGGTACCACAAATATCGCCTGCTGCAAGAGCGTCTTTTAGCGTATGACGTTGGAACGATCGAGTTGCGATGTACAGTACAGGTCACAATTGACATCCCTAAATTCGCGTAAGTTACGCGTAAGTCACTCGTAACTTACGCAACAACTCATGAGCTATGTTACGCGTAACTTACGAGGTGAGTTACGCAAATTTCGCTACCTATGCAGTGATTTACGAGGCAAGTTACGCGACTTTGGTGAGTTATGCGGTGAGTTACGTGAAACCAAAGCCGTGAGTTACGCGTAAGTTACACGTAACTTACGAGTAACTTACGCGAAGCCGTAGGGATGTCAATTGTGACCTGTACTGTATCTTAAACTTTGAAATTTATCTTTCGTTTCCACTTCGTAGATACGAAGTGGAAATCTAAAAATTCAAGATGTATCATAACTCTCTCGGTCTTACATGTACATGATATGCTAAAAGACGCACTGGCAGCAGGGACATTTGTGGTACCAACCATCGCCTGAAATACATTTAGCGTCACCATTAGCGGGACGATCTCATAATCTCTCTATTGTCTCGCTAATGGTAACTCTAACGTTAACGGTATTTTTTGCATTGCATCGTCATCGTCAACTAAGTGATTTGTTAAAGATAGTGCATCATGACTTAAATGTTTACCTTCAATGTTTGTATGTTTTCATTATGTTATTTTGAACTTTTTGGGATATGCCAGCCCACCAAATTGGACACGTTCAGTTCTGTTAGAAATTATTGTAATTTTACAGAAACTGCCTGCAGCAGAGTCCCCATAACTTTGTGTAAATTTACATATGGTATGATTCATGTTTTCCTGTATTGGTTGGACTCTATTGGACTTTCCATGATGATGCATTCTGAGAGCAGTATGAAAATATAATTTGGTCAGCCTTCAGTCAAGTCTCTGTTAACATTTATTCAAGTCTGTAATTTTACAGATCCAATCCTGGGGACTCTGCTGCAGGAATTTTCTGTAAAATCCTCTGTTATTTCTAACAGTGATCAAACGACTTTCTAGATGGGCATGCCACTAACAAATTACTCATAAGACAGAGAAAGGCTGGATACAAACAAACAAAATGAAAAAATATCAATGATTTTGGTGGCCCGCAAAAATACCCGTGATACATTACATGTACCTTTAAACTCTCGAACGACAAAATAACGCTGACGGTTTTTGGACAACCCGTTCTGGACTGCTGCTAACGCGCATTACCATGGAGAAGTTACTGTTGGACGTGATAAACACACGTTTCACTTTGATGGTCACTCAGTGATTCGCCTGCAGCGCTTTGTGCTTGACCCACGGTCAGCCATTAGGACAGGGTAACTCGACACCTCGGATAAAGTGAATGGGTTTGCCTCCGGCTTCTCCCTCACTCTGCCGTGGTCCCCGCCATCGCACGTGGTCAGTCAACGAAAGACTCGGGTATCTCGCCTCGGGAGGAATTGACCACTGAATTTATTCGGCACGTGTTTTTAGAATTGGCCAAGGGTTTGATGACGATTCCATTAGTAATGGTGGAAGAGCGTCGTTGTCGGTGAGGCGAATCTGTTGAATAATTCATCCAATAGGAATCCGCGTTTCAAATGCCATAGGCGAAATTTTGTTTGTCATAGAGCCAATTGAAAGAGATCTAATGAAACTGCTCCGACTGACCGAAAGTTAGGAGAAAATCGATGACGGTAGGTTGACTCTTTCACTACACTACCGGTAATCTCCACCAAAATTAGATTACAAATAAAAAATAGATTAAAAATAGATTATCTATTTTTGTCTCCACCTATGTTTTAAAAGTTAGGGCCATTTCAATTTTTGGAACTGACCTTATCATTGGACCCAAGAACTGAGCTTTGTAGCGGAGAATGGGTACCGATGTAGGCCTACACTAGACCGAACACTGTCCTGATTAAAAATACTAGGACAGACGCAAGCAAATGCATAAAACCATCATGGCGCCCGCTGGTCTATATTTAGTTCGGGAGAATGCATTGCTGTAGAATGCTGTAGAATGACGTCACGAGCCGGAATTCCGGCTCAGATCATTTTGTTTCACCGGTCTTTGAATGCAAGCTGCCCAGAAGACCGGGTACCAGTCTAGGCCTACAGCAGGGCGGGATCCAGGATTGATAGAAGGGGGTGTAGCTCGACAGAGGTGGCAAGCGACGAAGGCGCAATGCCCAAGCGGGGGTCCAGGAAAAAATGGGAGATAATAGACAATTTAAGTGCTGTTGATGCATTTAAAATGCATCAACAGCACTTAAATTGTCTATGACGTTTTCCTGGCATCTGAGAGCAAAATGCTCTTAATTTTTATCTGAATAAATTATTTCTTGCTAAAAAGTCATTGTTACCCCCACCCACCCCGGATCCGGGCCATGGAACAAGATACTTTTGAACGATTGGATACACACACCCCATAAACGTATTACCAAAAGATAGAAACATGGTACCTCGAAATTAGACAGGCAATGTTCTTAATTGTTTTCAGTTGTTATGCAACAAGGAATGACTTTTAATGTAAAATAACACAAAATGGGTCGAATGACGTAATTAAAACCAAAAGAATATGTGGTGTTTACTTATTTGATAACGAGGCAGCATGTTTCTATCTGTTGGTAATACATTTATGGGGTGTAAATCCAACCATTCAAAAGTTAGCTCTACATCGGTTCCCATTCACCTGTACAAAGCTCAGATCTTGCATCCAATGATCAAGTCAGTTCCGTTGAATTATGACTGTATGGCTAACGCTGAAAGGGTAAATGTCGTCCTGGGTATATACAAAGATTACCCAGGATCTCAATCTTCACAAAAACAATACCCTGGGTGTAGTTTCGGTAGCCGAACATCACCCAGCATCGTAGTATGACACCTGGATTCGAGGTTCTCTCGCCCGTGGTCACGCGACAGCCAAAAGAATGTCATGAACAGCTACACTCAACACTTACCGCGGCGCGAGACCGCGAGATTCCACGGGATTTCTAAATACGGCACTGATTGCGGATGCTGGGTGATGTTCGGCTACCGAAACTACACCCAGGGTATCGTTTTAGTGAAGATTGAGATCCTGGGTAATCTTTGTATATAGGCCTACCCAGGACGACATTTACCCTTTCAGCATGGCTAATCGCCCTGAAGATTTGATGGACCGACTATGGTTTGATAAATCACCAGGAGAGCAGCATTATTTCAGACAGTACAGATGGTTCGATAGATAGGGAACTGCATGATTAAGTGAGGGATGACTGTACTAAGCCTGTGGTTTGCATACCAACGACAGTAAGTGGCCGCCCTGATGATTCGACAGAGCAGACCAATTAATTCAGGCATGACTGTGCTTAAATTAAAGTCCTTTGTGCACCACAAAAATAAATTCTCACTCTTTTTCAGCTTCGTACAGCTTTCGGACAGAACTGCATTTTGCTGTTTGTTTCATGAAATTATGTTTAGTAGTAAGCGAGATATCAAGGATTTTGTCAGTCAAAATCATTGGGCTAAAAACCGTACTGTGAACGACTTCGACAATGTAAATATGCTAATTTATTCGTGACATAATTCTAGGGAAAAATTCATTCCAATTTGACCCACCCAGAGTACGCTGGATGCATGGTTTCTGCATGATAATTGCATTTTTTGAATTTCCCATCACCTACATTGCTTAATTTGGTTACTAGGCCGCTCTAATCAGGGAAATGACATGTTCATTATGCAAATTCCCTAGTGTGACGTCACTTAATGAGGCAGTCTTACACCATTCTGATTTTAGCGGAGTCATTCACAAAATCAACTCCATAACTTCGTAACCGGTTGGAATTTTTTCACGAAATAAAAAGCTCTTTCATTGTAATTCTGTGCTAAATGATTATACAAGCTGCAGAGAAAGGTGCATGTACATGTAGGACTTTAACTTGTATTTTACATAAGGCCAACAACCGAAGCATCACCATGGTACCGTACTGTGGCTGGCCGTCCTGATGATTCGACAGAGCACCAATTAAGTGAGGCTTGACTGTAAACACTGACAAATTGAACATCTATATAACGTCCCGACCTGAAATTTCGCCAGCGGAATGACGTCGAAATTTTGACGTTAATCACCCAGGCTTACTCGATAATGCGGAACGGAATGAACATTCCGCGGAACAGACGGAATGGGAGCATGCATTATTTCCGNGCAGTTTCAGTCCAGCTATCCTGCGTCCCATCTTTGTTGATTTACCTTGAAATGTGACTGTACCGATTGTGTAACCCAAAGTTGACATTCTTTCCACGTATTTAAGAAAATACTGGGTTTTTCATATTTTTTTCTGCTTTAAAATGAAACTGGCGAAATTGCAGAACCCCGTTTGGCGGGTATTTTGGTTGCGCGGCGCTTGATTTTTGCCTTTGGCACGGGTGCCAACTTGCGACGGCTGATACTCGGGTTATGTGCCAATCAATTTAATTTAGTCTTACACAGTGCCTCCGATACAGGTGATACTGCAATCGTATCGCGTTATTCAAAAGAATAACCATCATATTTAGAAGAAAACTCAGATAATTCGCAAACCGGCGAAATTTTAGGCCCCCCTCTGGGTGATTGGCTTACTCGAAAATACGGAATCTCTATTCCACGGAATGGCGGAATTAACCTCGTTCTCAGGCAATACGTGAATAAATATAGCTACAAAATACACAACACTTATCCAGTGTAGTCCTGGATACGAGGTTGAAAACTGGTGTGCCAGGGAGCATTCCGTTATCCTCTGTGTACCGTCGTTGCTAAGGTGAATCGGCCTAGAAGCACAGCGTCAACCATTGTCAACACCATTGGTGATGACGTCAAAACGTCCTGCCGTGAAGTTTTGGCGACGTCGTCAGTCAGATTGAGGTCGGATTGCATATAGGCTGTATGGATTATTCGCTTTGTTTATCCCCGTTTTCAAAGCAATCATCCTATCAAGCTGCTATCCATCAAGGACTAAGAGAGGTAGGTGACTTTTGAATTTTCATGCGTCAGTGGATTGTACGCCAAACTGAAACTTTGAATCGAGAACAAAATGGGGCCATCAGAGTCAGACGTCTGACGGTTGCTATAGATCAGTTTAAACTAGGTCATCGTCATGGAGATTTCTAGGAAGCACATGCATGCCAGTAGCCGTTTCTAGGACTTGTTTTGACGGACGGTGGTGAATTTTTTAATGGCTTTCAACGAAGGATTGCCGAAAGGATCGCACAATTAATTTTGCTGTCTTTGGTTCAGGTTGGTTTTTCGCCAAGACTTTCGCGTTCATAGGGCTACGTGTGAGTCATTAGGCCTAGGCCTATTTCAAATCGTTACCAACATGAAAATCAGGTGATATGAAAAACATTCGCCCTTCCGGTATGGCGCCGAGGATCGCAAAAATAGGCCTAGGCCTAATCTCCATTCTTCACTCGCCCCCTCGCACCGTTTCATGCTTTGGGGGAGAGAGCGAGGGAACCAGTGAAGTTTCCTTTCCCCTACTCGTGCCACACCCTTTCAATTAACGGTTGCCCTGTTGAAATAGCGGAGAACATCGCGAAAAATGCTGCCGATTGGCAAAATCCTTCGTTAACCAATGAAAAGACACTGGCATGACTGGCTTCCTTGTAGTGTTGACAGTCAAAACGGCAAACTGCGCATGCGCGTATTATCCACGGCAATGACCTAATTACAAAGTTAAAGCTCATCTAGGCACAGTTTGATCACACGACTTTTTTAAGTGTACGGAGACCATGGTATTTTTCCAGTGAAATGTGCCCAATCCTGGTATGGCCACCGGCTAGGCAGGCAGGGATAGTAAAGACCGAAAGCAGTCAAACTGGACATGTGCAGGAGGTTGGTTTTAGGCCAATGATTCTCTTTTATACCATGATATATGAACGCATATTTCGACGACGTTTTTTCACAAATCCTAGCCAGCACAGGGCGTCATAGCATGTACTTCATGTACCGATGTATAGTTTTTGGGACAATCTAAAAAACAACGGAAATAATGCATGCTCCCATTCCGTCTGTTCCGCGGAATGTTCATTCCGTTCCGCATTATCGAGTAAGCCTACCAGGATTGGGCACATTTCACTGGAAAAATACCATGGTCGTCTCNTTTGATCACACGACTTTTTTAAGTGTACGGAGACCATGGTATTTTTCCAGTGAAATGTGCCCAATCCTGGTATGGCCACCGGCTAGGCAGGCAGGGATAGTAAAGACCGAAAGCAGTCAAACTGGACATGTGCAGGAGGTTGGTTTTAGGCCAATGATTCTCTTTTATACCATGATATATGAACGCATATTTCGACGACGTTTTTTCACAAATCCTAGCCAGCACAGGGCGTCATAGCATGTACTTCATGTACCGATGTATAGTTTTTGGGACAATCTAAAAAACAACGGAAATAATGCATGCTCCCATTCCGTCTGTTCCGCGGAATGTTCATTCCGTTCCGCATTATCGAGTAAGCCACCTCTGATCATATTGGCACTAGCCTAGATACGAGGTAGCAAGGCGGTCGGGCTACAGAAACAATCCCGCCGTGGCTGCATTCCAAGTGCATTCCAACTGCTTTGCTTGGCCTTGTTATTTCATTATTATTATATGCTACATGTGTTAAGGCCAGTGTATACTTTATTCCATTGTTAAAAGCTATAATTACAGTTACGGATTCTTGGCGGATTTCCGTGGAATTCCGCGTTTTTTCCATGCCGGACCGATTATCGCATACTATACAGTACAATGTAGTTCCAACTGCACTAACACGAGCACCTACGTGTATCTGATGCACGCTGCACACGGTATTCTTGTTGACATGTAATCGTACATTTACGTTGTGGGCGAACAAATTCTAACAGGGTCAGTGCGTGGGTTCGATCCCCGGCCAGGACACATACAAGTTGTGAAAAAAAAGTTGTGAACCAATTAGGGTCTGTCGGATGAGACTGAAAGCCGTGGTCCCTTGTACCTGAGTGTCTATGCCAGGGCAATTAAAAGACCCCACACAGGTGGACAGTAGCCTGTCGTGGACTCCTTACCAAGTATAAGCTTAAGACCCTTAAAGGGGTTATGAAGCTTCCAAACGATACATACATACATACATACATACAAATAAATTCATAAAAATGACCGACAGTCATGTTGCTAGATGGGCATCCTTTGCTCTTTTTCAACGACAGAAAAAGATAATTCATTTGGTATAGGCTATATCATTATTCCTCACAAATGTAACGCTAATGTTAAATTACTTCCTCTTTGTCTCTTAAGGTGGCGCCCTCCTGGCCTCGTGGGGTCTATCATGTTCTGAGCCTTCGTTTGAGGTGTTTGCATGCAGGGCGTTAGCATTTCTCTTGCTCGTCGCATGGGGGCTTTTCATTCATGCAGTTCAGCTTTAATCTGACAAACGAAGGGGCGAATTTGGGAATAATTATATTTTAAAAACATGGATTTAGCTGATCAACACTTGATACATACAACACTGGTGAAAAGAACGAGCATTTATGAGTTTGAAGTATTTTTTACTTGGTCGAATCGATTACTTAGAATGGTAGGCTGGCTCTGTCTCCTGCCCAAAATAGGTGATCCCCGATGTAATGACGTCGCATTCTCATCATGCTACTGCCTGGCCTCCGTCTACGCGGCGCCATCTTGACGGTGGCCAGGGAACAAGGCTAAATGTTTTCAAGGCGACGCCTTGATGTTTCTCTGTGTGACATCACTAAAAGAACTGGAAATTTAAATTTTGGAATATGCACTGTTGTGTAATACATATATTTTGAAAATGAGCCGAGATTTTTTGACTAAGTGTTTGCCAGTCGTTGAGAGATGTCATATCCGTTTGGAAGAGCAAAAATATTTATTATATTTGAAGATGTCAGCTCTTCTTTAAAGCACATCCTGTTTGTTTACATAATTTCAGGAACAATACGAAATACATGTATTTCAGCATAAGATGCCTTGGAAAATATCATGCAGAAAATCCTTCCTTTATGATCTATAACGAAATCTTCCACTTTCTTACGGTATTTTAGGTAGGTTACATTCAAATGATGTGTAAATTCACTCGTATTACCATTACAGTCAAACCATACGACTTTGTAGACTGGTACAGCATTTGAATTCACTGAAGCAGCCGATGACATGTAGATAACCCTGTTCATTACATAATCAATAGAAACACCACGAATTAGTTTTATTTCTGAGGGGTACTTTTCTTTGAATATCCTATAGGACTTGAAGTTCTCTGATTCTTTCACGTGATACGCAGAATATTCAAACTGCCATCATATTGCAATTTGAAAAGTTATTATTATGCTGTCGCTCCCCGGAATATAAAACGACCAGATATCGGCTGTCAAATCTGCCGCCAAGGCCGGAACAGCCGAATTTACCATTAATATTTCTAATAGCGAGTGTCGGAGACGGCCCCCGACCTTCGTGAAGTTATATGTGGTCACAGACACCTCTTTTTTAAAGGCACTGATTACGTAACGACAATGTACGACAATAAAGCCTTTACTGTGATTCGACTGGTCAAAATATAAATGCAGTTGCACCGTCTTATCTGACTCCGCGTGTTTGCAAGGTCGCGTTGAGCAAAATCTTCCAATCATTGCAATTACTTCTCCATAAGTGTCATAGAGCACCCAATTACCACAGAATCCCTGGCCTCTGCACTTCCAAGTATTCTCAAACTTGAAAACAACGATGCCATGCTGAGAAAATGAGCCACTGCAGCGAAATTGGCCTTTGATTGCAAAACGATGTTGAACTTCGTAACCACCGTGGGTTTGTCTATACGTGATTCCTCTAAAAGTGTTACGTGTTGCGAACAGAAGTAACCATTCTCTATCCGATGATGAAAAGAAACACGTTGGAGTCGCCACCAATGTGACAGTTCCTAGTTTCTTCAGTGTTCCAACACGGTCACCTATTGAATATATGGGCGGTTATTCCCGCAAATTTAGAGGTAGCTTGATTGATGCGTTTAAAGTAGGTGACAAGGACGTTATGTAGACTTTATTTTCTTTGAAGCACGTTTTTATTTCACTGTATGAGGATTTTTCTTTGTAAGTTACGCGACAAATACCATTTATTCGTTAGGATTCAGACGTTCAAGTTGTTTTCTTTAAATGTCCCCGATTCAGTTGTACACGCGATTCGGACGTTTACGCGATTCAGTGGTATACGCGATTTAGACGTTAGATGGCGCTGCAACCAGAATTGTTTTCATTGATGCAGGCGGCAGTGGTACCTCGGTCATACTCCATTTTGGGCCACTCGCCATAGGCCTATGTTCGCGGGCACATTTTCTGGGACATTTTCATGATTCTGTAGGCATTTTGTCAGGAATTTACGATCAATTTTTCATGTCTCGAAGGGGGATGATAGGAGTGCCGAAGTACCAATGCCGCCTGCATCAATGACAATAATTCTGGTTGCAGCGCCATCTAACGTCTAAATCGCGTATACCACTGAATCGGGCAAACGTCTGAATAGCGTTTGCAACTGAATCAGGGACATTTAAAGAAAACAACTTGAACGTCTGAATCATAACGAATAAATGGTATTTGTCGCGTAACTTTAAAAGAAAAATCCTCACAAAATGAAATAAAAACGTGCTTCAAAGAAAATAAAGTCTACATAACCATGATAACGTCCTTGTCGCCTACTTTAAACGTATAAATCAAGCTACCTCTAAATCTGCGGGAATAACCGCCCATAATTGAAAGGAAAGAGTTTCGAATGGTGGAATACACTGGTAAAGTGGTAACAAGTGCTAAAGCATCGTATCTGTTCCAAAGTTTCGACAATAATTGGTCAGAAGTAGATTAGAATATGAAAATAGCACAAATAACTGATCGCAGTCCGGGATTTTTTATCGCTCTGTGCGTTCTTTCTAGTCTCGCGCAAGACACTTCCACGCGAGCGCGCTCTCATTCCTCGGTGGGAAGAGCCTGATAGGTCGTATGACTGGACTGGACGGGTCACAGTCTCATGTATGACATCAGAAGCTCAATACCATTAATTTAATTTAATTTAATTTAATTTATTCGTGTATACATCATGTACATAAAGAAGGATAAGATAACATAAAACAATACAAACCAAATATAAAACAAAAATGGCACAATGTACATGTATACACGGGAGAACCACGCAGGTCAAACTGACCTTCGAAGTGGTCACCCAAACGTCACAACCACAAGAGTTAAACACGACAGATGTGACATCTACAAAAGGTGATAAAAGTACACATATTATCAACATCAATAGTGTTGATGTTGATAATATGTGTACTTTTATTTTAATGTGTACTTTTATTTAAAAATGGCCGCTGGTACGCCTTGCAGGTGGTCAAGCGAACAATGGGCACAAAAGTTTAGATGAAATAAGTGTCTGAGAGGATGCGTTTGGTAGTATTATATACATGCAAACATGCTTGGACTATGAATGGCCACGACATCATGTGGAAGAACTACATGTAGTACGCCACCACCTTTATTGGAAAGGTCTATACTGTCTGTATAGATTTGCAGTACAATGTATTTTCCGGCTTTTAATAGGATCTTACATGTAGGTGAGAAGATATTAGCTGCGCTTCCATTGCAGCTTTTAGATCCGGTCTTAATAGTAGTACCGGTACATCTAAAATAAGACCGGATATTTCACGGCTTACGCTTCCACTACTGGATTTGAGGTTAGTAAGTTGGGCTACAGATGGCGATAAGTAGAGTGAAAGGCGCGTATTGTTCTGGTACTTTCGAGCATGCGCAATGTCGCACGCGATCTTAAGCCACCTTTAGCCGATCATAATACTACAAATAGATCCGGACTTATTGCCAATGCACTAGAGAAACACATTGTTGATCCGCATCTAATTTATATTGGGAGTATGATCGGCTATGCTATCCGAGAGCTTAGATCCGCACTTTATAGAACAGGTGTGACAGGAATCAACGTCCTAGGAATGCAAGTCCGCCAAAAAACAGCTCGCTATTGTAAGCTAAGGTTAATATTCGAACGGTGATGTCTCCAAAGCCATATATTCTAATCCCTCGCTGAACAATAGAACCGGACTTTCATTCGAAGGGGGACTTTGATTCCTGTCACACCTGACTTATTAAACACGGAAATTCTGTAATGGAAGCAAAATAAGAACGGACAAATATCGGCTTTTTTGTAGTGGAAGTGCAGCTATATTATTCCTTAATCGTTTAGATAAAATGCCACGAACCTTCTTAACCATCAGTTTACTGCCCCCAGGGAGAGGTACTCTGTCCCGTTCCCGACATATCGACTTGGTCACGTGTCTCCAGCAGACGTTAGTTCTTGAATCAAACACGACCCCAAGACAACCCGTCAGAAAACACAACACACAGCACTCCATTCTTGAGCGGAAAACGTCGGTGGGGATGTAAATACTGACGTCGAACGAGTTCACCTTTACATTCGTGTACACCGCAGAGAGAAACGCAAGATTGAATTCACAGGGTAACTTTGCGAGACCATGTCGATTTGGATATCTACAGATCAGCATTTTATTGTTGATTCAACTCAAATTTCGACGTTTTAATAACTTTATACAGCGAACTGATATAAATTCATTCGATTCGTATACGATCATTATGGTATCTGTAGCTACGGTTACACCTGTTAAAAAACCCGTGTTTTTCCAGACCCGTGTCAAACCCGTGTGTATAGTCCGACACAACCTTCGCGCGACCCAGTGGAATGCGGAAGTAGGCTTACCACAAACCACAGGCTGACCACAAATCTTATTCAATAAATGACTCTTGAATAACCGATTGGACAGCGTGACCAAATTACTCTAACCTCTTAGATGTAAGACCGGTTCATTAACTTGGTTCAAGACCGCCTCCAATTATTATGCAGTGAGAAGGCAACATGCATTGCTCTCTGATTGGCCGGATATTGTGTTGGCCAAGTCATGCTGGGTGATGTTCGGCTACCGAAACTACACCCAGGGTATTGTTTTAGTGAAGATAGAGATCCTGGGTAATCTTTGTATATACCCAGGACGACATTTACCCTTTCAGCCACATTTAGGTAGCCGCAAGCTGTTGTCAGATTTCGTATTTCCGCATTCCTTTGGGTCGCGCGAAGGTTGTGTCGGACTTTACGAAAAGCCCGGCGACAGGTCACATTACTACATTGTAGTTTAGTAGCCCGGCAACAGGTGCTCTGCATGCACTGACTCTTCGGTCATTTCTGTATTGGCACACATTGTTGGAGGCGCAAAAACGACGCCACTTAATGGCTGCGCCTTTTTGCCTAGAACCATTTTGCCTACAGCCATTTCGCCTATTCGGCATTTCGCCTACTAGCCATTTGTTTCGCCTACTAATCAATTCGCCTACTAGCCATTTCGCCTACTAGCTATTTCGCCTACTAGCCATTTCGCCTACTTTCAATGACTTTCACTGCCAACTGTTTTGTTTGAACTCAATGGAAGGAAAACTTTGTGGCAAAAGCAGGGTTTTCACATTGATATTGGTCATGTCGGTTAATTTGTTTACTGGATTATGGAGTACAGTAATTAAGTATGTACCTGTGCTCAAAAACAGAACCAATACTAAACTACAGTGTAATTGATCATGAACGGCTGACCGAACAGGCAAAATTACATACATGTCATGAAATTTTGGGAGCCAGACATTGAGTTCGTAATATCCGGGAGTCCGCAAAATCGAGGTTCGTAAGAGCGAGGAAGCACTGTACCATTTGGACATTTTCTGCATGTGAAACATGTAAGAAATTTCAGTTGCATGGTTACACAAGTGTCTACGTGTACAAACGTAATTGATTTTGTATGGAGAAGAGGTTCAACAAAGTGTCTAGGGTAAGTGTCTACATCTACCTCCATCAACACAATATCAATGTGAAAATCCTGCTTTTGCCACAAAGTTTTCCTTCCAGTTCAAACAAAACGGCTGGCAGTGAAACTCATTGAAAGTAGGCGAAATGGCTATTAGGCGACATGGCGAGTAGGCGAAATGACTATTAGGCGAAATGGCTAGTAGGCGAAATGGCGGGTAGGCGAAATGGGAAATAGGCGAAATGGCGAATAGGCGAAATGGCTGTAGGCGAAATGGTTGTAGGCGAAATGGCTGTAGGCGAAATGACATTTTTTGTAGGCGAAATGGCTGTAGGCGAAATGGTTGTAGGCGAAATGGCGATAAACCCCCGGCAACAGGTGCTCTGCATGCACTGACTCTTCGGTCATTTCTGTATTCGCACACATTTTTGGAGGCGCGGAAACGACGGCACCTGATGGCTCGCCATCTGTAACCGTGCGAAGAACTAACGTAAACACGGGGATTTCGAAAAGCACGGCGAGCTTGCCGTGTCCTCGAAGCCCGGCAATTCATTGGTGTGACCACAAAAAACCCAGGGATTTTATGTAGCGTAACCACGGCTATAAATTCATTTGATTGGTATACGATCATTATGGTATCGAAACCATAACAGCCACACCCCGTCCAGCTATTCTATAGTCAGTCATCAATTCAGAACTGTCAGTGAGTGGCGCAATGGAAACATCGGCGCCTACCTCTGAGGTTCCGGGTTCGATCTCAGGGCGGACTCGGTACTCATAGGATAGAAAGGGCGACTCTCCCTGATACCGCACGTTTTCTCCGCGTTCTCCGGGCACTCCGGTTTCCTCCTGCAGTACATTTAATTCGCCCGAACGTCGCTAGAGGGCTAAAATGCCATATCTGGCGCTCGGCTCTCGATTCATTATTTTAATCAATTCAAAAACAGCGCATCCAATCACCACGATTCATTAGATGTTTCTATAAATATCTCGTCTTCATTGAGCAAGGTGTACAACACGCTGGCGGTTATACAGGAGTAAGGACCAAAAAGGCGCCAGAAAATCCTTCTGGGTTTTCTACCTACTTGATGTTTGAAATATCCATATTATGACAAACAAGAAATGTTCACTTTCACACCTACAGAAATTCCTACGGCTCATTTTGGGGAGCTTGAAACAGTATTCGTATCTAAAAGGTGACTGGTAGATATTACAATGTAGTGAGGTTTCGGAAATCTGATGAAACACAAAGTACGAAATACGAAATTTGACTTCATTTCCATGACGTAATGTATTTCAGGAGATGGTTGGTACCACAAATATCGCCTGCTGCAAGAGCGTCTTTTAGCGTATGACGTTGGAACGATCGAGTTGCGATGTATCTTAAACTTTGAAATTTATCTTTCGTTTCCACTTCGTAGATACGAAGTGGAAATTTAAAAATTCAAGATGTATCATAACTCTCTCGGTCTTACATGTACATGATATGCTAAAAGACGCACTGGCAGCAGGGACATTTGTGGTACCAACCATCGCCTGAAATACATTTATAAGCGTCACCATTAGCGGGACGATCTCATAATCTCTCTATTGTCTCGCTAATGGTAACTCTAACGTTAACGGTATTTTTTGCATTGCATCGTCATCGTCAACTAAGTGATTTGTTAAAGATAGTGCATCATGACTTCACTGTTTACCTTCAATGTTTGTATGTTTTCATTATGTTATTTTGAACTTTTTGGGACATGCCAGCCCACCAAATTGGACACGTTCAGTTCTGTTAGAAATTATTGTAATTTTACAGAAACTGCCTGCAGCAGAGTCCCCATAACTTTGTGTAAATTTACATATGGTATGATGCATGTTTTCCTGCATTGGTTGGACTCTATTGGACTTTCCATGATGATGCATTCTGAGAGCAGTATGAAAATATAATTTGGTCAGCCTTCAGTCAAGTCTCTGTTAACATTTATTCAAGTCTGTAATTTTACAGATCCAATCCTGGGGACTGTGCTGCAGGAATTTTCTGTAAAATCCTCTGTTATTTCTAACAGTGATCAAACGACTTTCTAGAGGGGCATGCCACTAACAAATTACTCATAAGACAGAGAAAGGCTGGATACAAACAAACAAAATGAAAAAATATCAATGATTTTGGTGGCCCGCAAAAATACCCGTGATACATTACATGTACCTTTAAACTCCCGAACGACAAAATAACGCTGACGGTTTTTGGACAACCCGTTCTGGACTGCTGCTAACGCGCATTACCATGGAGAAGTTACTTTTGGACGTGATAAACACACGTTTCACTTTGATGGTCACTCAGTGGTTCGCCTGCAGCGCTTTGTGCTTGACCCACGGTCAGCCATTAGGATATGGTAACTCGACACCTCGGATAAAGTGAATGGGTTTGCCTCCGGCTTCTCCCTCACTCTGCCGTGGTCCCCGCCATCGCACGTGGTCAGTCAACGAAAGACTCGGGTATCTCGCCTCGGGAGGAATTGACCGCTGAATTTATTCAGCACGTGTTTTTAGAATTGGCCAAGGGTTTGGTGACGATTCCATTAGTAATGGTGGAAGAGCCTCGTTGTCGTTGAGGCGAATCTGTTGAATAATTCATCCAATAGGAATGCCGCATTTCAAATGCCATAGGCGAAATTTTGTTTGTCATAGAGCCAATTGAAAGAGATCTAACAAAACTGCTCCGACTGACTGAAGGTTTGGGAGAAAATTGATGACAGTGTAACGTTTTTCAGTGAGGCCCATGTGCGAGTGTGACATTACAATAGACTGACGGAATAAGCGGCGACCTGACAATGAGCGACACACAGAGAAACAGTGAGTCTGTTTCCCAGTGTGTTCCGAACAATGGAAATCACACAGAAAAATAACCACACTGAAAAACGTTACAACTGTAGGCTGACTATGTCACTACACTACCGGTAAGCTCCACCTACAGTTCCATGTCTTGAAAGTTAGGGCCATTTGAATTTTTGGAACCAACTTTATCATTGGACCCAGTGAGCTTGGTACACCGGAGAGTGGGTACAGATGATGTACAGCAGGGCCAGATCCAGGATTGACAGAAGGCGCGGGGGGGGGGGGCATGTCGATTTAGAGGAATCAGAGGAAAACTCAGTATGCAGCCCATCAGTCACACA
>NMRB01001546.1:160188-172888 GCA_002633025.1 Notospermus geniculatus | reverse complement strand
AAACTGGCAAAAGTTTTGTTTTTCAAACGCTTCTAATGGATCTCCAACGTCTAGGTATAGCTGACTGATTCTGATGACGCAGTGAAAAAGATTACGCTCTAGTAAAAATCTTCGCTTCCGTTTATAGATACTATTACATTAAACAATGTACCCAACTATATAATTCTCGCCCCCTCTCATGTAATCGCGACTGATGTAACAAGATATTTTGGAAAGCTAGATATTTTTATCTTTTTATCTTGGGTGTCTGTTCGCTCGGGTTTCATTATCCCGTCTTTCCTGTACAGACCTTTGGGGGAGGAGAATCACATTCTGACCAAAAAAAAGCTTCGCTGCGTTGTTAAAAAGTGGCAAAGGAGACATTCGTGGGGCGTCAAATCTATTCATCTACTGGAGAAGATAAGGTAAAAAGATAAGATAATGTCATATGAAGGGACATATGTTTTTTTCAACAAGGACCTCAGTTGAATGTCTGCTACATCGTATAAAACACATTTGGAAGTAGGAGGCACACTTTTCGTTTTTCGCCTTTAGTTTTTCATATTTTAAGTTTCTTCATGTTTTTAGTATATCAATTTTTAGTTTTCATTTATTGTTTATCCGAACATCAACAAATTTTGATTGCCGGTCTAGATACCTACTTCTAACGTTTAGCCAAGATGTTTTGGAATCAAAGGTTTTTTTTAACAAGGAACTCACAAGTTAAATGTCTATTGCATTGTATAAAAAATTAGAAGTAGGCCCACTTCTCCTTTTTCGTCTTTTTTCGTAGTTTTTCACATTTGGAGTTTTTACATGTTTTTAGTTTATCAGTTGATAGTTTTTTTTTCATTCATCGTTTGTCCGAACAACACCGAGTTTTGATCGCGGTTTGGATATGAAAGAACAGGTCCAACGTTTAGCCAACTGCAATTACAGGTATGAATATTTGTAATGTTTTTTGTTCGGCGAAATGAAGCGAGAAAATCTGAGAAGTGATGGAACCCCACAGACACTGCAGTTAGAATTATAACCGACCCTCCTAGCATTCGCTAAAAGTCGAACGTTTAGAAAAAGGAGCTCACACACCGTCTGTCAATGTTTACTAACGAATGTGTCAACTACAACGCCGCCTGAAGGCTCGTTTGAGTTCCTTCTCGCAGCTGAAGATTAAATATATGTTCGGATGTCACCCCTCCACAGCATTGCCTGTGTAATCACCCTTAACAATTTCCCTTTACCCCAGCATCAGATTAACATTATCATGCATTGAGCTATGACACCGCCCAGTTTGCTCACGGCTCTGTTCCTCTTTTCACCCGGTTCCTATTGTTCTGGTCTCATACCCTTTGTCTGCTGTTGAATTATTATCAATTTTTATCCAATGTTGGTGTATAGAAACTTGGTGTGTCACAAACGAATCAAAAGCCTCGTCATCCCAGGGTCGTATTTGTGGTGCGGCTGACTCACCAACTCTATAAATCATAACTTTCTTTGGCGGTTTTTTCACGCGATTTGTCACTAAAAACTCGGAAAAAATTCCCACGAAATTGGGTCATTTTGAATGGCTACATCAGTAACGGTTGCATAAAATGAAAAGACATGAATGTGGAATTGTTACGTGGAATGCAGTTGAACTTTCTTTACTTTCTAAAGATGTACTATTGAATGTACTCCTGTCTAATACGTCGGTGACAATGCGAAAACGAAAGCAAAAATGATACAGGCAAATAAAATGTTGTTTTGATAAGCAAAACGTCCAATTGTTCAGTGTGGTGGGTGGGTGTTTACTCTCGTCCCAACAGTTGATGTGACATTCCTTTAATCAAAAAATATAAAAGCCTAAGGCAGAATATGTCATTAGAAAGTAGAGTTGAACCTCCCTTAGCGGACGCCTCTACCTCAAATACACCTCTCTATTAAGGACACCAAATTTCAGTCTCAAATTGACAATACATGTACATGTATCTTTTAATTTCAAGATTCAACTTTAGTTTTGATAAGCGAAAAAGACTAAGAATTGCTGAGTTTGCAGATTAGTGTAACCGCAACAGTTAAAGGGAGCTAATCGCACAGGTGGAAAGTGTACACAAGAGGAATAATTTCGCGGCCCGCAAAATTCACTATTCAAAATTACAAAATTCTGTATTTTCGTGAATTAGATGCGGTTGACTGCCTGCTTCATGGTATCTAAAAGGAGCAAAGCCGTGGCAATCGTGCAAAAATACTGATCCTTCGCCCTCCTAACGTCCGGTCAGATCTTGACACAATGTAATCACAAGGCCCATGGCAGTTGTACTAAAAGTGAGGTATGGGCCTAGTTCTAAAGTAAATGCCCATGCCGTGGTCTCCCTACCATCTGCCTACACATGCACGAACAGCTGTGCACCGGACGTCAGGAGTGCGAACGTCCAGTATATAGTTGCGCCAATTCCAAGATGGCGGCTATCACGATGTTCTCAGGATGGCCTTTCTGGCTTTTGAAAATTCTTCTGTTAGTTTCTTTTGCTACATGTACGTCCACTGACTTTGGTGTCACTATGCTGTCAGCCAGGCAAATAAGGGATGCTACCGCAAAACAATAGGCCTACATGTACATGTAGGCCTACATGTACATGTACATGACGTTGTGGGAGCGGCGACACGAGTGAGTTTTCGCAAAGGGCGGGTTGGCCTAGGACAACGTTTAGCGAGGGTTCCTCTCGTAGTTAAAGCCTACAGTTGGGTGAGTCTTCTCTAAGCAGTGTCAAAGGTGCAAAAATTCAGACGTACCTGGTCAATAGGAGCAGTCAGCAGCGCATATTGCCAACAGATGGCAGCAAGGTCTTAGCGGACCAATGTACAGGAAAATCTACGTGATTGCTGCTCGACTGGGTCCGCTAGATGCATTGAATTGGGCCGTAGTGACACCTAATGGTCAACTCGCTGACAGCTCCTATTCTTTCCGAGAGATCGACTTTTTTGTCACTGTCCTCTGGGGTAGTAGCAGATTGGAGGTACCCACGCTGCTTGGGAGGGACAATGTTAAAGGCTCCTGCCTGCTGTCATCTCCCTGTGAGTTTTTCTTTTATCTTGTGATATCTCTATGTATAATGTTTTAATGTGTGTTTTATCTATGTTTTAATTATGTATTAACCCGTGAATTTATAATAAATAAATGGAAATAAACTTATACTTACATGTAGCTATGCTTCGTTTGAATTTCAAAATCATTCAATTAGTAGAGCAGGAATGGCAGGTGGGGCAAAACTATGAATTTTCGTCGGTAACGTTCCCAGGTGTGATTTTCAACAGAATTAAGGCCTATAGTTCTGAAAATTGTTTTCGAAACGTGAACACACTATACAGCAGACACCTGTCGATGTATACATACATGTATATGTCAGTGCTCAGTAAAATTTTCAAATCAAAAAAGACCTCTGGCAGTGTTTGTGCATTTTCTGCATCGCCTATTTTTTGAGAAATTAAAAACTGGTGTCCATGAGTGTACGTAATTGCATGTGCCTAGACTGTAAATAATACACGATGTCATCCCTTGATAAAAACCCATATGTTGTGATATAATTGAATTTTTTTTATTTCATTGAAATTGTCTGTGTGAAAGGAATCCTTGTCCAATTTTTAAGCCCATTTCCCACGTGTTCATATATGCATCTGGGTACAAAGTACCATGGTCTTTGCTGTCAGTACTCATGCTGATAAACGCCATGGGTCCGGGGGACCCAAAGTGGAACCCATTGCCAAGGAATATTTTTGACAGTACATGTAGGTCCGTCTTCCTCGCAGGGAGTTTGCTGTACCCATGTTACTTCCCTGTACGCACAGGTTTGCACCCACGCTTCAGGACCATTTGTACGTAATTCAAAAATAATCACGGGCTGAAGGAAAAAAATTAGTTCTATGGGGCGGACTCCGTACGAACAATCATTATCTTTTATGTACGCAATGTGGCAGCAGCAGGTAGCAAAGACAACAAAGATGTAACGTAATTGCATAATTGAGGAGTCCCACATACGACCACATACAGGATTCGTATAAAATTTTTCTTAGTAAGATTTTTCTTGTACGATATTTATAAGAAAAAAATTGCTAAGAGTTTTTATTTTCTTTTTCTTGCTTTTTAGTAAGAATTATGTCCTGGGATGACAAAATTGCCTAAGTCAGGCTTAGGTTGTATGATATTTGCCAGGTGTATCAAATTCCGCACATTTTGATACCAAATTTCAACGAGGCGGCAATTCTTTTCAGCAATGTTTTGCATTCAAAACATCTTTAAGCTAAAGCCATTAAAAACATTTTCGGGTTTTTTCCAGTGTGAATAGTTGCTAAAGGTTACTTTAGCCGTGGTTGCTTTGGCATGCAATTCTTCAATTTTTATTGATATAATAAAAGGAGTCGTCCTCCAGAAATTTTTCAATTTTTATTCGTACAAACTAGAAACCAAGCAAAATTTTGCCTTGTACCCTGTAGAGCCTGTGCCGGACAGTATTTCTGCTCAATCCTTATTATCATTATTTCCAATCCGCAGACAGATAAAACTTTCATGGTTTATTTATTGTTCGTAATGTCGATTGTGGAATAAAAAGTACATTGCTACCTCCACCAGGTGTTGTCATCAATTGTAAAAGTACGTTTGCTATTAAGGGCCAAGATGGAAACAGACAACCTGATGCGCTGTCCGGGTAGACTAGTCATATTGCCAACTTACTACATACAAAGTATTACAAACAATGAAATTGTATAAAGATAACATTTGTAAGAAAAATATTTCCTTCACAACAGTCCTCCCCACCCCCGCCCCCTGTCCTCAGACAATGTCTCCTGAAGAAAATTCGGCCAGGAGCCGCGCGGTGGTCCAGTGGCTGGGATCTCTGGCTGGCCGTCATGAGGTCCCAGATTCGAACCGCAATGTCGGCCTGGGTACCTCGCCTCACTCCAGCCAGGTGTATAAATGCGTTTAAAGTGCCATGGTGTTAGGTATTTCCGCTCCCTGTATGGGAGGGGGGGGGGGCACTGTGAAAAGAGTGACAAACTTCAGTGTTCTCTTATTGAAAAGTCATAGTCTCCCCGGCTCTCTATTGTACGGAAACACTGAGATGCATGGAACACTAGAAAACGCCACAGCAGTCTCTGAGTTCTACTGAAATGCTGCAGGATAGATCGGGGTTAAAGTTGTAAGTCGAATGACACCTCTACCGTTCCTGATATCAAACCTTTAACCCAAACTAATTTTGCTTTTTCAAAATCCTTGCCATGGAAGAAATCCTGCAGATTGCGATTTTACATTGTCAAAAGTTTCCATAAAACTATTTGATGATTTATTATAAAGATAAACAAGGAAGAAACGAAAGGAAAATTCTTTTAATCTCTTTGTAAAAGATGAAAAACATACGTAAGGAAAGACGCCTACACATCATCGCTTGATGTAAAATCTCCAAAAATATTCATGCAGTAGTGAAGTTATATACGGACATTTTTGAGATCATCCGGACGGTAGTAAACAATAATTACAAAGAAATATATTCTGCAGGATAAAAACTTTGCTAAAAAGCAAACAAAATTAGAAAAACGCACGGTGCACCTTTTTCAAAATAACTCTTGAGATGACTAACGCGGCCTTGAGAGATCCAGTCACCAGTGTTTTGTATTTTGAATAATGTATGCGCCCTCTATAGTATCTGTGTTAATTTATTCAAGGTTTTCTCCCGCGTTGCTAATTTTAGAGATGTTATTTTGTCCGGGGTGGCTGTTGACTTGATATTTGGGATTATTATAATTATATTCAAGGTCGTGTACATGTAAGACCTGCTCGATGACATCATGATTACAAGAGGGTTTTTAAAGTCAGTCAGAAAGCTAAGGCACAACGACCGGTTCTCCGTGGTTTCGCCAGACTCCAGTAGCCAAGCCAGGCGATTATAAAGCACTCGCTCAACCTTGACGAAGATTGATGCTGTTTTATGAAACATGGAGATAATTACATAGATAATCATCATTGGTGCGAACAAAAATAGATAAAAGGGGACTTTTGGTACGAAATGATAGTTACGACTCTCGAAGAAGATCTGGCTTAACGCAAGCATTGAAGCTCGTCCCACAGGCTGACAAGATTTTGATAAAATTCACTGAAGATACTGAATACAGGTTTCTATTTTGATTATTGTAGGCCTTGATTATTGATTATTGTAGGCCTTAAATTTTGGCAAAATTCAAAAAATTTGATCAAAAAGATTAACAGTGTCGTACCCACCGCATGTTTATAAGGAATGCAATAAAGCCCCCAATCGTTTGAAAGTATCCAAAATAGCTGTGATGCAAATAAATATGAGAGTTATCTATTTTTGCTGTGATCTTATCGTATGATTTTTGTTAAATGCATGCATTTGTTACGAATTCTCAGTTACAACAGTTGATACTGTTGATTGAAACCAAATTTACCGCCAACATGTACATGCTACGGTTGCTGCTGATTATAAAACTTCCCTAAAGAAACCGAAATGAAAATGCCTATCACCTGGAGGCTACCCAGAATAGGTGTAATTATTTCTAGATTTGTTTTATATACGGCGTTACCTGTACAAATAAACGGAACTTCTTTTTTTAAAAAGGTCTGGATAAATTGGAAGAAACCTGCGTTCGGTACATGTAAGCTTACATGATTGTATCTAAATGTCTTCCAATTTTTCCCTTTTTTTTCATTGATGGACCTTTATACAACAGGAGACCGTTTCATTAGTTGACTTTAAGCTAATGGTACCTTTAACGAAGTGGAAAATGCATTGAAATTAAAGGTACCATTAGCTTAAAGTCACTTTATGAAACAGGCCCCAGGACATTAAGAGAAGCAATAGAATACGGCCCAAAACCGGTGTTGGTTTTTGATGAAACGACAACGACATGTACCCTCACATAGACCAGAATCTTATCATTACCGGTACCTATTTGTTATTTTCATTACACAGGTTCTATTCAAAAATCACGTTTTCAGGGATACGGTTCCTCTATGGATCCATTGAAGTCATATGCTTCCGTTCAATACTCACTAATTCACATGTCAACAAACATTGTAGAGATTCCCAGCCTTGCTTAATTCATGCTCAGACACCACAGCTGCAGACAGCGTAAAACATGACTGCACATGCAGAAAAGCACCAATAAAGCATCTGGTTGCTTCGTTTTAACAACATCCACATTTTAATATTAACATTAATATTAATATTTTTGAGAGCATTGGTAGGAGACCGTCCACAGGTGTAGCAGACAGGTAAATAAATTAATGGTTTATTCATGGTTTATGAGTTTACGACAGCCCACGGTCGAGTAAAATTATTGTAATGAAAAATCAACGAAGGAATCATTGAAAATGGCAAAGGCCCCGTCAGGTGCTGCCTCTGGTGGTGGCTGATTTAAACATTTTTGGAGATCAATGAGTTTGTTCGTCCTTGAGATGGCAAATGAAAAACACGTCGTGTATTTCTTTTAGAACTTGGGACCTGTACTCCAAAAGGCGCAATTTTATAAGTGGCATTTCTTTAACTGGCAAGTCTTGCCTCTCCAAGGAGATCCGAGTCTATGCTGATTACATATTACTAATTGAAAGTACTAATTACTAATTGAACGTACTAATTACTAATTGAAATACATGTAATTATATTAGTTAATTCGGTACGTTGTTTTTTATGTGATAATCCTGTTGCAACCGTATTTGGTAGTTTACAAATAGCAGTATGACGACTACAAATACGGTTGTGACATGGCCAACCAGAAACAGAAATTGTGGAGAGGAGAGACCTTGAAGAGCATAACAAATTTCATATACATGTACTAGTATTGGGTAGTACGAATCACGTCCAGTGTGAATGTTTTTACTTCAGTTTTGTGCAGGACTCTTCTGTGCACTTGTACAGCAGAAATGAAGTAAACGCATTCAAATAATTTTTATTCATATCACCAAAAAGAGATTACTCTCTTATCTATTGCCAATTGTGCCACCTCCTGAAGACGGACCCAGTAATTTGTTAAATTTCAATTATTATTTGAATCAGATGTACTATTGATGCTGCTTTTGTATGCTAATTAGCATCACCTGCTGCCATTTATGAGATTATTTTTGACTACCAAATTTAATGCAAAATGTTTTGCTGTTGCACTGCAATAATTTTGCAGGTATATGTGAAACAAAAACGTATCGTTGACCCTCAAAAAGGGGTTTAACAGATGACATTTTCTGTTTGATCAATCTGTCATTTGTTATATACTTGACAGTGGCCTTCAGCTGTCAGGATGTTCGTTCTTCCTCAAGAGCTGATCTCATACTCAGTATTAGAATCCCCAGGCATGCCTGGCTTCTGCCGCTAAATGACAAAGAAAGGATGCTCTCTATAGCTCCAGGCAAAGAAAGAGTATGGTCTATAGATTTAGGCAAACGGAAGTATAAATTTCAGGGTATTGTAACCGTAGACTGGGTGAAAGGTGTGACACGGGAACCTGAGGTAATGGAATGTTTTAGAAATTTATCTAACTCGACAGAACCCTTAAGAGATACACCGCCGATAACTGCTAAGTTAGAAAGTTTCCTGTTAGAAAGTTTTGGCTGATGGTACATACTTCTAAACACGTGAACAATGAACATTAATCAAATATGTCTGTATTTCGGCAAGAAAGTCATCGAGACGGAAAATTGCTTGGATTCAGAGATTTGGACAATGACATGAGGCGACATCTCGAAGCAACAGCATAATGTAAGCTTTGTAGCGTAAAGCCTTGATTTTAGGTAAATTAAAGACCCAGACATATATAAGCTCACCATAACTATTAGCAAAGGGAAATGTAAGTTGCGTCATCTCAATAAACACTGACAGAAGTTAGTAAGTAATGAAGGAAGGTACAGCGAGTAGGAAGAGTGAAACAGCAGTCTTTATCTGCCTTTATAAACTGGGAACATTTTTGCAACATTCGAACAAAATTCTTGGACAACATCATCTTTTGCTCAGTCTACATTAGCCAACAAATTATAGCAACATTTGAACAACATGTTGGAAAACGCTTTTCCCTTTTGCATTCTAGACAACGTTTGTCCACCAAGGTGTTGTTCCTCTTTTGGTCTTAAAGATAATGTACCACAGGTATTTCCGCGGGCCACTAAATCATTGCACATGTATATTTACATTTTGTTTGTTTGTGTCCAGTCTTTCTTTGTCTTGTGAGTAATTTGTTGGTGGCATGTCCCTCTAGAAATTCTTTTGATACCGAAAGTATTCAATTTGGTGGGTTGGCATGTCCCAAAAGTCCAAAATAACATAATGTAAACATCCATGTTTACAAACATTGAATGTAAACAATGAAGTCATGATACATTATCTTTAAGATGTTGCGAAAATGTTGTTGGTGTACTCAGACCTTCAAAGACGGACGACGTAAAAGCTGGAACATCGGATGGTTTGTAAACAAACTGTTTGCTTAAAAGTCCCACTGCTCCATTACATGAACGTGTTTCAAGTGAGATAATCCAGTTCCTCTGCCTCTGGTTCCTGGGTCAGTGTTCCTGAGACCATCCTGTATTTCAATTCAGTCTCCTGGCCATTTTCGTAAACATTTTCCCTTTGGAAGGTTGACACAGTGAATTTATCTTGGACACTTTAAGTGGTAAATTTCCTTGTGAATGCACAGGCTACATGATGGTTCAGCAACTTTCAGGAAGATAACATGCTGACAGTTTTTAGTCCAGAAGTTGAATGTCTAATATTTGAACGTACACCTACACTGATGTCGATTATGTTTTGGTTAAAAAATTGGACAGGCGAAGGCAAATTTGACGCCTATGGATGAGCAGCATTTAGAGATTTTGCATGAAAGCAAATACGGGAACATCGCATCAAGTTTGACCGAAATCGCAGATAATACTGACGACTAACCTACCCATTTTCGTCGGAAGAATGTGCCAAAATTTGTTGTATCCATTGCGCGTTTACAAACCTTTGTGCACACAAACTGTCTCGTCCAAAGAGAGATCATTTTTGGCTGAATCCAAAAAATTTAACAGGTCACAGACATCTGCGTCGCGAAAATGGCGGACGCTCAACCACCATGAACATAAAGAGATCATGAAAAAACTTCTTGCTTTTTAAAAATTCTTTTGAATTGAGTTGCATTGCTGCGGAGTGGAAAGGTTGTTGAAAATACTGAAGAACGCCTCCTTGGTTTCAGCTGAAGTTGCAAGGAAGATAAGTACATGGATGCACAGTTCCCTATGGAATATTATGTCAAAGTTGAGGACTTGTTCACCTTGTTATGTTCAATAGCATGAACCGAAGGAACTTCGACCTCTGTAACCAAGTCCAGTGTTTAAATACACACGAAATTCAAAACATTTTTTGATACATGTAGATATTTCGTTTTTTTTCTGTGTTATCATAACTTACTTACAATGTAGCTGTAAACGAAAACCTACGGACCCAGCAGCCTCAAACTCAACTAACCGTTTCAGGGTAAGTAGGGGAAGAATGCTTGGTTTGAGGCCGATACCACTGAATAACCGGGTAGAGAAAACCCAGCATCTCACCCTTGGTCAAAATTGAGTTGATACAAGTTTTTGGACTCTACGTTTGGTTTCATCTTATGAAGCATTTTTCTCAAAACTGAAAAAAAGTTACTCTGGTTTCATGCTATGAAGCATATTTCTCAAACTGAAAAAAACGTTACTTAGGTTTTGCCTTAACACTCAGAGTTGCTACCATTTTTTTGGACTGAGTATAGGCCTACGTTTGGTCACATATTATAAAGCACTTTTCTCAAAAGTAAAAGGTACATGTACTTGCTACATGTAGTGTACTTTTACCTTTAACACTCAAGAGTTGAAATCTTGGTGTATCCCAAACCTATCTTGCCCAGTGACATACTTCTACACAAATTTTCACCTCATCGGGATGAACCATTCAACAAAATGGTTGTTTTTTACTATAAATTCGTCTTATTCAACCCGCCTACACATTATTATCACAGTGAAGCGTTCAAAAATGTTGTGGAAATAATGAAGCGCATGAATACATTAGGCTCTGTGGAGTCGATATGTCACCAAGGTCGTCGTAGTTTATGTAAAATAGGGCTTGATGTTAACAGCTGCTTAATATGTGATGGTGCTTTAAAACATAATATGGATTTAACAGCAATTTAAGTCATTGACCTTCTCACGAAAGCATATGAAAACGATACCATTATTATGTTTCGAAGCACATGTGTATGAATATCCCGAAAGCATTCGTTTCAATTTGACGTTGTTAAAAATCGAAACCTGAGCTATGTACACCTACAAACGCCTGAATTACCAGTTCCCTTCATACAGATTTGAAAGAACGTGACTCTGAAGAAGAAACGAGATTCACGGACCAAAAAGCACGCTGTGGACAAATCGCGTGTAGAAACTAGGTTCCCGTATACAGAAACTAGGATCCAGTACACAGAAACGAGCATCTGGTGTAGAAACTAGGATCCAGTATACAGAAACGAGGATCCAGTATACAAAAACTAGGATCCAGTATACAGAAGCGAGGATCCGCTGTAGAAGCTTGGATTCACTATAGAAACGAGGATCCGCTGTAGAAGCTAGGATTTACTATAGAAACGAGGATCCGCTGTAGAAGCCAGGATTTACTTTAGAAACGAGGATCCGCTGTAGAAGCTAGGATCCAGTATACATTTAAACGAAGATCCGGGTAGAAAATAGGATCCAGTGTAGAAACTGGGATCCATTGTGGAATATAGAAACCAGGATCCAGTGTAGAATGTAGAAACTACATGTACATGTACATGTAGAATCCGGTGTAGAAACTAGGACGATCCAGTGTAGAATGTAGAAACTAGGATCCAGTGCAGAATGTAGAAACGATCGGATCAAGTGCAGGAAGTAGAATCCAGGGTAGAAATTAGGATTCAGTGTAAAAAAGGATCCTGTGTCGAAACGACATGAAGTAGGAACAACTCTCAGAACGGTCAACGCTCACATTTAGAACTAGGTTACTAGGGACCAATTGGTAGACCTCAGCCTCGTAAATTTTTCCTTTTTTTACTAACTTTTTCTGAGACCAACACAATTGGCGCAGGTGATTTGGTCATCAGTTGATGCAGCAACTACTGGTCTGGGGACGTAATTTCTTAACCAGCCAGTAGAGATGGTATATGAGATACTGCTCAGCAATAAAGTCCGCCCTTTTCCTTACTTTCTTCAACTGTAAGAGAAGTCTTCAACCCTCCCATCCTCCCAAGCAAGGCTTTTTTCTCGCTCCTCTTCATACTTTCGCACTTGTATGTGTGAATAGAAAGAAGCACAATAAAAAACCTTGCTCTGGGAGGATGCTCACTCCCATCCCCACTTCTAACAAAAGTCTGTTTTGAATTTTGATTTTTTTTTCTTCAAGCAGTACAAATTCTATCAAATGCAGTTCCTGTTAGCACTGAACTAATTCTCCACCACAATTTATAATTCCCTTGGCCACCTAATTCCAAAAACCTATCTGTACTTAGACTATTAATGACTTTTAGATGGCAGTAAAAAGTTCCAAATGATGCCATGAACATGGACTGTTGATACAGAAAAAAAGATTTCAAATTTCTAATTATTCCCCACATGATATTATACCTACATTTAAACCATATCAAACATGATATGGACAGTCGTAATTGCAATGTGATGTATGATATACAAATGTATCTATTTTTTGTCTTC
>NMRB01001546.1:106795-158596 GCA_002633025.1 Notospermus geniculatus | reverse complement strand
TTGTTATATACTTGACAGTGGCCTTCAGCTGTCAGGATGTTCGTTCTTCCTCAAGTGCTGATCTCATACTCAGTATTAGAATCCCCAGGCATGCCTGGCTTCTGCCGCTAAATGACAAAGGAAGGATGCTCTCTATAGCTCCAGGCAAAGAAAGAGCATGGTCTATAGATTTAGGCAAACGGAAGTATAAATTTCAGGGTATTGTAACCGTAGACTGGGTGAAAGGTGTGACACGGGAACCTGAGGTAATGGAATGTTTTAGAAATTTATCTAACTCGACAGAACCCTTAAGAGATACACCGCCGATAACTGCTAAGTTAGAAAGTTTCCTGTTAGAAAGTTTTGGCTGATGGTACATACTTCTAAACACGTGAACAATGAACATTAATCAAATATGTCTGTATTTCGGCAAGAAAGTCATCGAGACGGAAAATTGCTTGGATTCAGAGATTTGGACAATGACATGAGGCGACATCTCGAAGCAACAGCATAATGTAAGCTTTGTAGCGTAAAGCCTTGATTTTAGGTAAATTAAAGACCCAGACATATATAAGCTCACCATAACTATTAGCAAAGGGAAATGTAAGTTGCGTCATCTCAATAAACACTGACAGAAGTTAGTAAGTAATGAAGGAAGGTACAGCGAGTAGGAAGAGTGAAACAGCAGTCTTTATCTGCCTTTATAAACTGGGAACATTTTTGCAACATTCGAACAAAATTCTTGGACAACATCATCTTTTGCTCAGTCTACATTAGCCAACAAATTATAGCAACATTTGAACAACATGTTGGAAAACGCTTTTCCCTTTTGCATTCTAGACAACGTTTGTCCACCAAGGTGTTGTTCCTCTTTTGGTCTTAAAGATAATGTACCACAGGTATTTCCGCGGGCCACTAAATCATTGCACATGTATATTTACATTTTGTTTGTTTGTGTCCAGTCTTTCTTTGTCTTGTGAGTAATTTGTTGGTGGCATGTCCCTCTAGAAATTCTTTTGATACCGAAAGTATTCAATTTGGTGGGTTGGCATGTCCCAAAAGTCCAAAATAACATAATGTAAACATCCATGTTTACAAACATTGAATGTAAACAATGAAGTCATGATACATTATCTTTAAGATGTTGCGAAAATGTTGTTGGTGTACTCAGACCTTCAAAGACGGACGACGTAAAAGCTGGAACATCGGATGGTTTGTAAACAAACTGTTTGCTTAAAAGTCCCACTGCTCCATTACATGAACGTGTTTCAAGTGAGATAATCCAGTTCCTCTGCCTCTGGTTCCTGGGTCAGTGTTCCTGAGACCATCCTGTATTTCAATTCAGTCTCCTGGCCATTTTCGTAAACATTTTCCCTTTGGAAGGTTGACACAGTGAATTTATCTTGGACACTTTAAGTGGTAAATTTCCTTGTGAATGCACAGGCTACATGATGGTTCAGCAACTTTCAGGAAGATAACATGCTGACAGTTTTTAGTCCAGAAGTTGAATGTCTAATATTTGAACGTACACCTACACTGATGTCGATTATGTTTTGGTTAAAAAATTGGACAGGCGAAGGCAAATTTGACGCCTATGGATGAGCAGCATTTAGAGATTTTGCATGAAAGCAAATACGGGAACATCGCATCAAGTTTGACCGAAATCGCAGATAATACTGACGACTAACCTACCCATGTTCGTCGGAAGAATGTGCCAAAATTTGTTGTATCCATTGCGCGTTTACAAACCTTTGTGCACACAAACTGTCTCGTCCAAAGAGAGATCATTTTTGGCTGAATCCAAAAAATTTAACAGGTCACAGACATCTGCGTCGCGAAAATGGCGGACGCTCAACCACCATGAACATAAAGAGATCATGAAAAAACTTCTTGCTTTTTAAAAATTCTTTTGAATTGAGTTGCATTGCTGCGGAGTGGAAAGGTTGTTGAAAATACTGAAGAACGCCTCCTTGGTTTCAGCTGAAGTTGCAAGGAAGATAAGTACATGGATGCACAGTTCCCTATGGAATATTATGTCAAAGTTGAGGACTTGTTCACCTTGTTATGTTCAATAGCATGAACCGAAGGAACTTCGACCTCTGTAACCAAGTCCAGTGTTTAAATACACACGAAATTCAAAACATTTTTTGATACATGTAGATATTTCGTTTTTTTTCTGTGTTATCATAACTTACTTACAATGTAGCTGTAAACGAAAACCTACGGACCCAGCAGCCTCAAACTCAACTAACCGTTTCAGGGTAAGTAGGGGAAGAATGCTTGGTTTGAGGCCGATACCACTGAATAACCGGGTAGAGAAAACCCAGCATCTCACCCTTGGTCAAAATTGAGTTGATACAAGTTTTTGGACTCTACGTTTGGTTTCATCTTATGAAGCATTTTTCTCAAAACTGAAAAAAAGTTACTCTGGTTTCATGTTATGAAGCATATTTCTCAAACTGAAAAAAAAAACGTTACTTAGGTTTTGCCTTAACACTCAGAGTTGCTACCATTTTTTGGACTGAGTATAGGCCTACGTTTGGTCACATATAAGCACTTTTCTCAAAAGTAAAAGGTACATGTACTTGCTACATGTAGTGTACTTTTACCTTTAACACTCAAGACTTGAAATCTTGGTGTATCCCAAAACCTATCTTGCCCAATGACATACTTCTACACAAATTTTTTACCTCATCGGGATGAACCATTCAACAAAATGGTTTTTTTTTTTTTACTATAAATTTGTCTTATTCAACCCGCCTACACATTATTATCACAGTGGAGCGTTCAAAAATGTTGTGGAAATAAAGCGCATGAATACATTAGGCTCTGTGGAGTCGATATGTCACCAAGGTCGTCGTAGTTTGTGTAAAATAGGGCTTGGTGTTAACAGCTGGTGTTGTGATAGTGCTTAAAAACAGAATATGGATTGTAACAGCAATTTACGTCATTGACCTTTTCACGAAACATATGAAAACGATACCATTAAATTTTATTGTATACGTTTGGAGCACATATGTATATGAATATCCCGAAAGCATGCGTTTCAATTTGATGTCGTTCATAAATCGAAACCTGCAGGACCTGTGATACAGACACCAAAATTACCAGGTCCGTCATAAAGATTTGAAAGAATGTGAAAGGAGAAGACTCTGAAGAAGAACTTCCGAGTTTCACGGACCAAAAAAGCACGCTGTGGACAAATCGCGTGTAGAAACTAGGTCCGTATACAGCAACCAGGATCCAGTACACAGAAACGAGGATCTGGTGTAGAAACTAGGATCCAGTATACAGAAACTAGGATTCAGTATACAGAAACTAGGATCCAGTATACAGAAACGAGGATCCAGTATACAGAAATTAACGAGGATCTGGTGCCCGTAGAAACAAGGATCCACTATAGAAACGAGGATCCGGTGTAGAAGCTAGGATCCAGTTTAAACTGGGACCAAGTGAAGAATACAGAAACGAGGACACGGTGTAGAAACTAGGATCCAGTGTGGAATATAGAAACTACATGTAGGATCCGGTGTAGTGTAGAATATAGAAACTAGGATCTGGTGTAGAAACTAGGATCCAGTGTAGAAACTAGGATCCAGTGTGGAATATAGAAACTAGGATCCGGTGTAGAAACTAGGATCCAGTATAGAATGTGGAAACGATCGGATCAGGTGTAGAAAGTAGAATCCAGGGTAGAAATTAGGATTCAGTGTAAAAAAAGATCCAAAATCGAAGCGACATGAATGAGGAACAACTTTCAGAACGGTCAACGCTCACATTTAGAACTCGGTTAGGCCTAACTAGAGACCAAAGGCTAGACCTCAGCCTCATAACTTTTTACTCAATTGGTGCAGATGATTTGGTCATTAATTGATACAGCAACTACTGGTCTGGGGACGTTATCTCCTGAGCAACCAGTAGATATTTAAATGGTACTGTACATCTAATATTGCTCAGCAATACAGTACGCCCTTTTCACTTTATTACTTAAATTGTAAGAGAACTCTCAACCCTCCCATCCTCCCAAGCAGGGCTTCATACTTTCGCATTTGTATGTGTGAATGGAAAGAAGCAAGGTAAAAAACCCTGCTGTGGGAGGATGCTCACTCCCATCCCCACTTCTAACAAAAGTCTATTTTGAATTTTGAATGTTTTTCTTCAAGCAGTACAAAAAACTATAGTTTATCATATGCAGTTCCTGTTAACACTGAACTAATTCTCCACCACAATTTATAATTCCCTTGGCCACCTAATTCCAAAAACCTATCTGTACTTAGACTATTAATGACTATTAGATGGCTGTAAAAAGTTCTAAATGATGGCATGAACATGGACGGTTGATACAGAAAAAAAGATTTCAAATTTCTAATTATTCCCCACATGATATTATACCTACATTTAAACCATACCAAACATGATATGGACAGTCGTAATTGCAATGTGATGTATGATATATCTATTTTTTTTCTTCCCAACCACGAGCAATGTATTACAAGGACGAGTGGAACATTATTATTTTATTCCAAACAGTTTTTTATATGTTTTGTTACTAAATGCACATTGAATGTGATTTCTCCTAAATGAAGTTTCTAGTTTGTGATTTCCTCAACTCTGTGTACCTAGGGGTACATTTATGACTCACAAATTACACTCATATCTTTATTTCATACGTACCATGGGAATACTGTCTTGTTCATTCTCGTATATTTGAGACGTACATGTACTTGCACGGACCATTAATTGCTTTTCTTTCAAATTCGCAATAGAGCCATCTAAGCTACATAAAAGTCTCATCTCAGCATCAACGACGTGCATGGTGAATTTTCTATTTGACATTAGAATAACGTCATTCTGAAGGTTTTTTTTTAAATTTTGTTTTTTAAAGATGTGCATAATGAAATGAACTCGCATGGCCTGGGCGCAATTGATGTTTTTTCCAGTACAGCTAATAACTTTGGCCCCAGTCCTGGTTTTCTGTGCAAACTGAATACGAAAATAAAGATACCTTCAGATTCCGTTACTAGGCCTACCACACCGAAACAGCGAACGTTCTAAATGGTTCTAAATAGCTGGTCCACCGCACATTGTAGGACGAGTTTTGTTTCTTTTTTCAGTCTTCCAGAACGGGCGGAGCTGCAAGCGTCGGCAATTTCAATTAGGACCAAGATGATGGTGCATGAAATGATCAATGTGGGACTGAACTTCGCTGTCCTTAATAAAGAGGTGTCCTCATGGCAGAGGTGTCTGTTAAGAGAGGTTCTTATTGTAGATTGACAGACCAGAATCTCGTCGATTCTTCATCTAAATCAAATTTCCGACTCAAAACACCGAAACAATCACCAATATTATCAGCAAATGGTGATGACCATGTTATGGACGACAAGAACTCCCTGTTTTTTTTCAATCGAATGCGATTAACATCCCAAAACAATCGCCGGAAATGGAAGAAACGAAAAAGAAAAGAAAAATCATCCCTGCACGCAATCGACCTCTCCTACCAACGCCACATGGCGCATGCGGCGCGTCCCAGCGCAACCTTACCTTCAGTCGGTGCTCGGAGGATCACAGTCTGACACTGGACACCTTTCATTGTTGCCGTGTCTTCACTTTTGTTCCGCCAGCTGCCTGTGACCCACGTCCTCTCAAGGACGAGGCAGGTTATCCCCGCACGATATTAGGTCACCGAGGAGGAGCCTTTGTCCGCGTTTTTTACGGGACGGCGTTCGGGAGATGTTAATTAGCGCCAATCAGGCTCCTTTTGAACTTGTCTTTGTCCCGCACGAAATGTCCGTGATCGTCTCTGTAAAAAAATAACGCGATTACTAACGGCATAATAGCAGTTATTCAGAGCCCACCTAATCATTTTTTATGACAAAGACGTTTATTATTTTGATAAAATTTTGTCAAGGGCGAAGGCTATTTTTAGCTGAGGATCAGCGTTTAACTGAGATGAACTTTCTCTTCGGAGACATCAATTTTTTTCGTCGTGTCCATGAATGTATTTTAGTGTTTTAGTACAGGTAATCTGAAGGGCGGGGTCGGACCGCCATCTGTTTACGGTCTCCATCCTCGTGGTGGTGTAGGACGGTAACTTTTGGAGTGTTCTGAAGATTCGGGGGCAGGCCAAAGGCGGCATACTAGTACCTCTTGCTAGTTGTTTTCACATTGCTCGGGACTCCTCTCCGACAAACTGTTTTCACACCCCTCAAGTCATCAGTCTCGGACGAACCTGAAATGACAGGATGGTCGTTGTTTTAGGGAGTTTGTAACCGTTTGCAGGCATTCATGGGATGAACTCGGTGCGTTTATTTTCAAAAACAAGCCATATTGGCGTTACGTATGGCATTTTAACTGAAGAAAAAAGGAAATTCTCACATTCTTGAATTCGACATTGTGTTCTAATCCCGAGCCGAAACAAATTGCTCCCACTTTCTCCTGTGTGAGAATATAATGATGGCAGATCTCAGGCAGCGTCGGGTTAGGCGACTTACATCCCTACCGCATTGAGATTTGCCGTCTACATCGTATTTTGTATGTTTCCATCAAAGTCGTACATGTAGCATTACATAAGTACGGAAGAGGCCATCTCAAGCTACTCATGTTCCTCACTGGCTTGGATGGGGTCTTTTACTAGCCCTTGCAAAGGAATAAGGTACAAGCAAAAATAGATAAGAGAGGACTCTCTTATCTATTTTTGTTCAAGGCACCACCGCTTACTGTCCTATGCGACGGACATGAAGAGACAGGATGATATCCCATATGGCCCGGGCTGGATTCGAACCCGGGCCCTGCCGCTTGCTAAACGGACCTGAACCACTCGGCTAGGGCTCTTTGCTGTCTATGTGCGCTTAGCTTCAGACTCAGACAATTGCACCGAAATTGTCGAAGGAAGAAAAAATGTCCATCTGTTTTTATTGCAATGTCCAATTCAATTCGATTCATTTCTTCCTGATCTACATGTAGGCCTTTCAGTGCAAACTTATTCATATTGGGACACCAGTGCAGAGTACTCGTGAGGGGCTGGGATTTCCACCTTTGAATCCCCGAAATCTCAAAATGCTTCACTTTCTAACATTGCTTTCCATTGACGTCAGTTCGAAATGTTGCAAATAAAACTCAAATTAAATCTAGTTCCACTAATGAGAGTACTTGACCACCTCGTTACAGGTTCTCAGTCAAGTGTAGGATAGGAAAAGCAGACGGTATGTTTTCAAATCTGTGTCATTTAGTTGTTTCTACACCTTCGTCCGACCCGTGCGGTCAAAAAATTATTATTGACGGTAGGTACTCGTTATACCCAAGTTTGGGCCGAGGACGCACAAACAAATTTGACCGGGCGAGACGTGGGATGGTTGCGGCCAACCAGCTAAAACAAATTCAGAGGGTGTGAGGAAAGCATTTATATTTTCAAGTCGATTTGAAGTCCATTTTCACCACTTCGTGAAGTGTTACGGTCAAGTCTTTTGACCCGATACTTGTTATGTCTAAGGACGGGGCGGCGTAAAGGTCGGCATTGATTCGGGCCGTTTTTGTTGTGGACCGCGTCAGACAAGCACACAAGTGGACGAAAAAGAGGAATTGTTCGCTGGGGGATGGTTAGGCGTGGAGGAAGCACCACCGCTACCAGAATACACCCACAACTCGACTTTGCCATAGATTGCAGTTGAATTCTATATGATGACTGCATCCTAGACAGATAGAGTATCTCAAGTAGATGTGTACGTTGGTCGCGGGCTCTTACATGTGTGCTCCAACATGTGGTTTCACGGACAACACCCTTGACCAGTTGTTTTCAAATATTCGACCCGTGTGGGTGCGGCGGACTGTAGATAAAGCACCCAACGGTGGAACGCCCGCAAGTAGTGGACCTCGTGCCGGCCAATCCCCACTGGCCCAAACCCTGCGCCGCTATGAAGACATAGATGTTCTAAACGATTTAGTTTTTACTGCAGCTGTCAAAAAACAGTAACACGGCGCATCAGCAAATTTCGGGTAATGAAGTCTTTAATCGTGAGGGTCAAATGTACTGTATCTTCTCAGAAAATACGACGTCCGCCGTCAGCACTAATATGTACTTTAAGCGAAAGTGGAGACAAGTGCGGTTTTTTTATTCTAAACCGTTAGAGCGTTCAACTGTCGTATATTCTATAAAGTACAAGGAACATTTACGCACGTGGAGAAAAATCCACTTGCGAATCATCATGTGCTGTCCCGGTTGATTGTTACAGAATCGTTTATTTCCGTCGTAAATTAGACAAGGTACGCAGTAGGTTTTCAAAACGTAGTTGACATCAACAGATCAACAGGTGCACTGAAAATTGTGTTCGTGAGCTGCGTGACGGCCATAAAAGTAGGTTTTAGCTCAAAGACATGGCTTGCACAGATGTTTTCCCTCAGATTCCTTGTTTAGCATCGGGTTTTCACTGATTAAAGTGCAACTGTATTAGGTTTGCTATCTCGTGGCGGCCGACGTAACCTTTGACCTGTAGGCAACCTCGTTTACAGGTTTACAGATGCGATCAATGTACACCGTATAACTAGCCAAATGTTACCATGGCTATGTATAGATTGGACAGGACACCAGTCTTATCACGTTTGTNGCGTTCCTGAGTTACAGCACTTTGATGATTTTTGGGTTACGCCACCTGGTGGCCATGTTTGAAGTCAAATCAGGCTGAAATTTGACGTGCATGTAAAGGTCATCTAGATGGAGGTAAATATCAAATTTGAGCCCTCTGCGTCAAGCCGTTCCTGAGTAATAGCACTTACTTGATTTTCAGGTTACGCCACCTGGCGGCCATACTGGATGTCCAATCGGGCCGAAACTTGGTATTTTTAAAGGTACCCCTCCAATGCATGTTTATGCAAAATATGAAGTCGCTCGGTGAAATAATAACAAACTGTGAGAGGTTCGTCACTTTTGTCGAACTTTGACCTCTGTGACCTTGAAAAGTAGGTCAAATCAAAAACTCGTTATATATGTCATGTATCCTCATTAGATACACCTATGATAAAAATTTGGAGATGATCCAGTCATTAGTTCAGGAGTTATTGCACTTTTTGTGTTTTTGGTTTTGGCCACCTGGTGGCCAAGCCAACAATCGAATCGGACCGAAACTTGGTGTCATGGGTCATCTGACCTAGGGCTATGTATGTACCAAGTTTCAGATCCATAGCCCCAGCGGTTACGAAACGTGCCCTGCTAACGGAACACGACGACGACGACGGACGACGCCGGACGACGGACGCTTCACCATCGTAATAGCTCACCCCGGTGAGCTAAAAACAGTAACACGGCGCATCAGCAAATTTCGGGTAATGAAGTCTTGTGAGGGTCAAATGTACTGTATCTTCTCGGAAAATACGACGTCCGCCGTCAGCACTAATATGTACTTTAAGCGAAAGTGGAGACAAGTGCAGTTTTTTATTCTAAACCGTTAGAGCGTTCAACTGTCGTATATTCTATAAAGTACAAGGAACATTTACGCACGTGGAGAAAATCCACTTGCGAATCATCATGTGCTATCCCGGTTGATTGTTACAGAATCGTTTATTTCCGTCGTAAATTAGACAAGGTACGCAATAGTTTTTCAAAACTTGGTTGCCATCAACAGGTGCATTGAAAATTGTGTTCGTGAGCCGCGTGACGGCCATAAAAGTAGGTTTTAGCTCAAAGACATGGCTTGCACAGATGTTTTCCCTCAGATTCTTTATTTAGCATCGGGCTTTCGCTGATTAAAGCGCCACTGTATTAGGTTTGCTATCTCGTGGCGGTCGACGTAAACTTTGACCTTAGGCAACCTCGTTTACAGGTTTACAGAAGCGATCAATGTACAATACACCGTATAACTAGCCAAATGTTACCATGGTTATGTAGCATATAGATCGGACAGGACACCAGTCTTATCACGTTTGTCCAGATTCCACTGCCAGGGGAGGATCGGCATACCTCATTCATACACTTAAGCTTTAAGCTTATTCTATCGGTATAGGCCTAGGCATCGTCAAATTATAGCAAATCAAGTTGTAAGAGCCACGCCCAGGTCAACCGGCATGCTTGAAGCCAAACCTGGAACTCCATAACCTGCATCCCAGCGAAAGGTCCCATTTTCCCCGCCATATTGTAGCTAGCAGACGACATCACATGTACCGGTTGCGCTCATTTCGCCACTCGTTGTTTACAATTTGTTATGGCTATAACAGAGGCCATGAAGACATTGGGGCGACCGTTATACTTGTCTGTTTAGCTTTACTGACTACGATACACCAGTAAAAGCCAGAAAAAAACATTTTACATGTATATATCACGGAATTGTGACATCATACCCGTCATACAGATCCCATCTCTGTCGTCTGCTTCAACATCACGCGAGAAAAAACGAGACCTCATTCTTCCTCATCAGCGACGGATAAAACGTCACTCTCGTGCATCGTTCTTATGGGTCTCTGCCGTCGGAGAGTCATTTATTGATTTCCCATCATGTCGTCTGCCGTGAACCCTCATCATAAAAAAACGAGGCCACGGCTTCAGTTCTGCTTCCACGCAACAGCGACGGGGACAAAAAACACACCAATTGCCCGGTGCAATATATACGCATAACTATATTGCTTATTTGAGTGTCTGCCGTCGCAGGTTTTTAACCTATATTCGCAGAGAGAGCTCTTCTGGTGCAAAAATCGAAATGATTACTAAATAAAAGCGAGTCAAACACAGGGTCGAGTTCGCGCCGCCTGGGTGCAAACGTGTTACCAATAGGAGATTTTTTTTTCTTTTCTGCCTCTGGACCAATCGGGAAATGTGTCAAGAGGTCTTTTCTTGCGTTATTACCAGATGGCGTATTGTGAGGCAAAATATCTAAGAAGTAAACACTCGATTAACTGGCCTCAGTGAACCTTTTGCCAAAGTAACAAGGCTGGGACAGTTGCAGGTACGTGTCACACAGGGTGAGCACCGCACACACCCAGTGCGAGCACTGCAGCACAGCGTCGAAATCTGACGTCAGAGTCACGGACCAATCAGATGTCCGGTCAGACCATAACACTTGACAAAGAAAAAAAGCCAGATTATACCTCCTTCTTGCTGATAGGAAATTGGGTGACCGATATCTGCACGAAAAGCGGCTATATCAATTAGTTTATTGAGTGATAGGCACGTGTCCACCGGGGACTGATATACTTGAGTCATATTTCCAAATATCTATTAATAAGTGTCTGTCAGACTCGTCTCCGTTCTCTGGTGTCGTTTAGAGTGGAGAGGTTCCTGCTAGTACATATAGTGCATCTACAACAAACACTAAGTACATTTCGTGTTTTCACGATGTCACGTTTTCATTTTACTAAATTTAACAACTGGTGACACCTATTGGTGCAATTGAAAATATTCTAAGATTTTGGACAAAAGACAATTTTATGCTTTTTAGCATCAGCAGAGTATGGCAATTGGTAGATTTAAGGACATTAGGGCATCTATATCAAAATCTTTTAAATAAAAATTAGATTACACCTTTATTTCAAAAGTGTAATCTAATATAAAATGTGCTGAAAATGGACTAAACTACGGAGAGAGGACTTTCTATATACATAAATGTACAGGAAAATGTACATGAATTTAAAAAACAAATTTCTCACAAAATTTTCCCCCCAATTTTTTTGTTACTTTCTTCATGTGTTGATTCTTCATGGTATAAATTCACGAATAAATAGAAATAAATAAATTGGGTAATACCTAATACTGGCTTTATCGCTGTTATCTTTTTTATCTGTTGTTTCTTACCATTAAAACAACTGTGAGGAACAATCACAACATTGCTACTTCCGTTTCATCAAAAATAGATATTTTTGGTTTCATCGATGGGCCTCGCGGGACCTGTTATTCTTTACGATATGTTGTTTACGAACTAATCCGATGAAATATTAAGAGTGACCTCGGGTCCATGACTTGCATCGGCAACAAAACTCTATATCATTTATTTGTTTACGGTACACTTAAATTGAGGTCGGACGTACTTTAATATTAGGGAGGTTTCGAAATCAAACGATAAACGTAAACGTTAACGACAACGTTCTTTATGTATCGAAAATGCAAAATAAAATCTGGTTAATGTGTACTATGAAAATAACGTTGTCGTTAACGTTTACGTTTATCGTTTGATTTCGAAACCTCCCTATTGTTACGGCGCCGACACTGGACCGTAACATTCGCGAAATGGCGTCGTAAAACTCTGACGAAGGTAATCGACTCCGTTGCCACGTATAGATAGTTTAGTACGAGACTATTTCCCGAAATTAGAGACGTTACGAAATTGAACGATAAACGTAAACGACAATGACGTCACTAGGGCCGTTGCTAGCTGTTTGTCGGGGGGGGGGGGGCANATATAACACAACCAAGATGAAACCATTTTTTAAAAGTCGGCTGTGAACAAACGAGACGTTTTGCAGAATGGATCAGTGTCGGGGGGGGGTGGGGGGTGGGGTGGACCAGCGCCCGGAGGATCAGTGTTAGGGACGATGAAAAAAGTTCATTCAAGAAGTTTCTCATATCGCCCCTTTTATGGATAATTTTTTGCCACAATAGATATAAAGTTGAATTCATGTTCAAAATCAAGTTTCGCCGAATAAAGTACGACCGTGGGGTGATACCAATTGGGATTTATTAGCCTGTATTTTTCAATATTGTTTACAACTTTTTATAATAAAAAATGCAGATGTTTTGCATAAAGTGCATTCACTTGTTATCTTTCTAATTAAGCGATAAAATATGTTCACCGATCAAAGTTTTTTTTTCGTGTGTGATCATTTTGTTCTCAAACCAAAAGTACATTATCATCTAAAATCGTGACATTGTTAACTTCCTGCATTCAACCCCGTTGATTTCTCGTCTCCTCCAACCACAAAAGGACATTGTAGCCCTATATCACTTTTAAGGGTATTTTTTTTCAATCGGCTTGTCCTTCTGGCGCCGTAATTCAATAAACTAATTTCACTGTAGCTTTCAGAAAGTGCACATGACATTTACCTTGGCCTTGGTTCCTCGCAATCGCAAATTACCCTGTTTGATATATCGTCACCTCTTACGAGCCAAAACATGGCTTGACCCCCGACCAATCGTCCAGGGTTGTGTACATTAACTACGTCTATGTACTAATAATGATACAAGTAAGACGCCATACCCCGTGTTTACTACCTCGTGTACTCTACCGAACTCAAGCCAGACGTATACGATGGCCTCCAAACGATAGCATCTCGGCCAATCAACCAACTCCCACGAGATTACGACCATGAAACGAGACGACGGAGGAGCGATTTGAAAATCATTCCGATCGGCCGTGATGCTAATCAGCGCAAGGTTAATGCTCAGCCGTTTATGTGTGTTATCGCAATTCGGGGACGAGGTTGTTAAAGGTGGTTNTATAAAGTTGAATTCATGTTCAAAATCAAGTTTCACCGAATAAAGTACGACCGTGGTGTGATACCAATTGGGATTTATTAGCCTGTATTTTTCAATATTGTTTACATCTTTTTATAATAATAAAAATGCTGATGTTTTGCATAAAGTGCATTCACTTGTTATCTTTCTAATTAAGCGATAAAATATGTTCACCAAAGTTTTTTTTCGTATGATTCTCAAACCAAAAGTACATTATCATCTAAAATCATGACATTAACTTCTTGCATGCCACCCCGTTGACTTCTCGTCTCCTCCAACCACAAAAGGACATTGTAGCCCTATATCACTTTTAAGGGTATTTTTTTCAATCAGCTTGTCCTTCTGGCGCCGTAATTCAATAAACTAATTTCACTGTAGCTTTCAGAAAGTGCACGTCACATTTACCTTGGCCTTGGCTCTTCGCAATCGCAAATTACCCTGTTTGATATATCGTCACCTCTTACGAGCCAAAACATGGCTTGACCCCGACTAATCGTCCAGGGTTGTGTACATTAACTACGTCTATGTACTAATAATGATACAAGTAAGACGCCATACCCCGTGTTTACTACCTCGTGTACTCTACCGAACTCAAGCCAGACGTATACGATGGCCTCCAAACGATAGCATCTCGGCCAATCAACCAACTCCCACGAGATTACGACCATGAAACGAGACGACGGAGGAGCGATTTGAAAATCATTCGGATCGGCCGTGATGCTAATCAGCGCAAGGTTAATGCTCAGCCGTTTATGTGTGTTATCGCAATTCGGGGACGAGGTTGTTAAAGGTGGTTTGTCCCAAAACTCGTCGCTTTTCCCGGAAATATCACGCTTTGAATTTTAAAAAGAATTGGCGGTCGCAACGCTACAGATGTGTCCATCACATCCTCCAAACTGATTTCAAGAGTGTGCTACAATGTGAGATTGAAAATGAAATAAAACGGTCAGTAGTTGGTTCTTCGATGGTTAATACGGTTTATTTCATTGGTGAAGAAGCATCGTGGTCAACCTCCCTTGCGCAATAACCATTGTACAGTTGGACAATACGACCACTCAGCTACAGCCAATGAAAAATAAAACCATATTATATCAACCATATTACACATCAACAGGTTTCTAGTCGTTAAAGCCTGCTCTAAGCACCAGGTGTCATGTTTTTTCACAACTATGCTGTGGTCACCCCCAAAGAGGGTTTGCCTGACCCCTCCATGGCCCGATTAAACGGATGTGTGCCAGGTGGGTCATCCTGAGAATATCAGGCGTTCTTACTGCTCGCTCCCTTCGTCACTGTGCGGTGACGAAGGTAGCGAGCACTAACGCCTGATATTCTCAGGATGAGGGGGTGGTGCGGCGACGGGGTGATAATGCGAGACTTCAGCCCACAGACTTACCCCTTGCGGAGTACGTACCGAGTGCGAAGAAGGGGGCGATTTTAACCATAAAGGTGAGAAACCATCCCACAGTCGAACGAAAATCGGCCACGTTCAAAGATCAATTCGCTCACATTTAGGTTCATCACTTGGTCAATAGGTGAAGATGATGCCGTTGGCTAGAACACATTGTTTTTCAACGTGAGTTGAAATTTATGAATTATCACGGTTTATAAGCCAACGGATGGTTAGATTTTAGGGAGGTTTAGACATCAAGCGATAAACGTAAACTTTACAACGTTATTTTTCGAACTACACATTCACCAAATTTTATATTGCATTTTCGGTACAAAAATAACGTTGTCGTAAACGCTGACGTTTATCGTTTGATTTCTTAACTCCCTATTATAAAACGTTGTTCATAATGTCTTCTCAGTAACATTCAACACATATGAGAGGGTTTATAGGTTGTATACAGCAAAATTGCAGTTTTAATGTCACAGATGTCTTTGCCGGGGCCCAGCTTCTCCTGTTGGTGATGGTCGGCATTGCTGACCACACATCAGGCTGTTGATATCTTTGAATCGAAGTCCTGACACTGACGCTTTTGATATGATGATGTTGGTGGAGCTAGATCCCCCTGTGGCAAAGTCAGATCTCTGTGAACCTTACAACTGCGATTTTGTTGTATCATAGACCAACCATGTCCAATCTTATTGACCGTCTCTTTCGCTTCTCTATGTTGTTTCCAGTTGGAAGCGCCCCAAAACACCCTCCATCTCCTAGGAACCTTGGTGCATGTCGATTGACGATAAACATAGCCTACTACCACTTTGGGGACGAGGGCTTTGCGTGATTCGTTGAAAAACTCACCATGAAAGTCATTAACCCTAAAATAAAACAATCAACCGGTTGAGATGGTCGTAGAGCATGCATCAAGAGTACAAGATAATAAATACTAATGTACTTAAGCGACTCTGTGGTCATTATTGCTCCTAGCTGTTGGTAAACAGTCTGGGTAGATGCACATGATAATCTGAAGGGCGAATCGGAATGTTTAGTTTGACCGCTAGTCGGAGACCCGAACCACTACACCACCGTGGCTCCCATCTATGTCCCTTAATGTCGGAGACCATCTCACCTTGACTCTGCCCTTGCAATCGTGTCATAAGACTAGTCAGCGTCGCTAGGGGCAATTCTATCGTTCAGCATTTCCTTATTGAATACATAAATGATTACTCTATAAGATACAGATAAAACGCTGACGGTGGAGGTAGGAATACTTGTCTCAAAGTTGGCGTCAGTATTTGTGGAAAACACTGAACAATGGCAACCCTCGGAGCTAGAAATCGAGGCAGAAGAAAAACCAGGGATCTTTGAATTGTCATCGTACATGTAGTTGAGCTTTCTTTTCCTTCGCCATATCTCCTATGTGGGGGCGGACAATTGGGGACTCAACAGTTAGGTAATATCGACACATCAAGAGAAATATAAAGGTTCTTGTATTATATATTTTAAAGTTAGGAGTAAAAAACCCGTTGGTCTGAAAGCTGCAGGTAAGTCCAAACTGGGCGAAGCTGCACGGCAGTCTCGTTTTTATTCTAGGCAGGTGTGACAGGGATTAACGTCCTAGGGATGTAAGTCAGCATGGCTTTGTTGAAGGTGTTGGTCAGGGTCAGTGACCTAATCCTTCACAAAGGAAAAGTGAGGGTTGAGGTGAGGGTTGAGGGTTGAGGGCAGTACAATAGCGCCCGGACTTTGCTTCCAAGGGACTCTGATCCCTGTCACACTGGCACTGACACGCGATCTGCTGACAGTTAAAAGCACAACCCTCTCCACTCCAACAGAAAGACAGTCCTACCCTTTCTGAAAAATCCTGCAGCCTGTTGAGCAACCGGAACACCGGGACCAAATCCCGCGAGATATTGCGAGACTTGGGTTTGGGATTTAGTCCCGGAGGAAAAATCACCGCCGCCATATTGAATATCTTATTGCGCCCCCACCTATAGCTGGGATAGTGACGCGGCGACCGAACCACCTGGATCTACTTTCGGACTACTTTGACTCATCCACTAGAAGATATAGTTCGGTGAAACTCATCACTTTTGTGTCGAAAAAGAACCTAACGATGGCAGTTTTGGGTTAATTTAATACAATATGACACGCAAAAGTGAATTTTACTAAGATTTTGCGAGTTATTGTGCGTTTTTGCTCGGCCAAATCGGGATTTCCCGGGGTTCCCGCCATTATACCATACAGTACAGAATGTACAGTGCACTGACATGCATTTCGCTGTTCTGATGCTGTACGTCCACTGTGCGTTTGCCAGATTCCCAAAACAATAAAATATGCTATTATGGGTTTTCTGATGTAAATATGCGAATAAATTGACTTAAATATATTTATTTCATCTGAAATCATCATAAAATACAATAAAAGTAGCAAATATTTATCAGAGAAATGTCATTTCTTTAGAACTACTTTTACCGCGGAAGTAGTTCTTCCACACCGGCGCTGTGAGGCGCGACGCATCACATAACCCTACGCAAAATGGCGGATTTGACTGTTGTTCGTCAGGGTCACAAACCGACGCAACGTCACCAGGTTTTTTGGAGGCTTGTGCCCTGTTGTTCAGGTTGCCTGTTGAGAAGTGTTGAGCCAAAGCTGGCCAAGAACAAATGGTTGCACTTTCTCGCGCCGGCAAGTCAGGTGAATACGGTAATAGTACTAAGAGTGTTGTCGACATCAGGAGCCGGTCGGATCTACCAAATGTACCTTAACCGAATCAGCGATGGAAGACTTTGCCGCACTCAGTGCCTGGCGTGCAACGGATGTCAACTGCCAGGGCTGAAAATCTAGGATAGCATGCAAGCAGGAGTTTTTCTGGGGTCGCCTGTCTGGCTGAGACACTTGTAGGAAGTCAAAGTACGCGTCACCCACACATACCCTGATCAGAGGGTTGCAAGGTTTTGTCGGAAGCGGATGCTCCGATAGGGAACGTTGAAAAAATTCTTTTCATCTCGTCTGCCTTTGATAGTGACGTCATACAGAAGAACGACTAGGATTCACTAGACTCCTATGAACTCGTCTCCTCCAACTATTCACACTCTAACGAATCATTGGGTGGGTGGGTGCTGGTGGTGNGGGGGGGGGGGGTGAAGTGTATAAATTCTCGATTAGATAGAACAAGGGGAGGTACTTTTGCTTGGAACATTGTCACAGTGTACAAAAAAAGTAAATCACCGAGTTGAATAAAAGGCTGTAGGCCAATCACCACAGAACTTGCTGGTGCAGGCTTCGGGTAGTGGGTACCAGGGAGGTTTAGAAATCAAACGATAAACGTAAACTTTACGACAACGTTATTTTTCATACTACACATTAACCAGATTTTATATTGCTTTTTCGATCCAAAAATAACGTTGTCGTTAACGTTTACGTTTGTCGTTTGATTTCTAAACCTCCCTATTTACAAACCTGAGTCCTAGGAAACCATCCCCAGCTTTCCTCACCCTCTTCGCTATGAACGCTGACACAATGTACAGATGAAATGGTCCATGGACCATGTGCTCACCTGGGTGAATGTACCAGAAGAACGAACAACAAGTGTCAAGTCAATACTGTATGTTCCAGGGAAACATCATTCCAGGTTAGAACTTTCTTTGTGGTATTGTTTATATGATACACGTATGAGACAAAGTACATTTTTCAAGATGGACGACTGGCGGCCATATTTGAAGTGCGATACAGCTAAAATTTGGCCAACACATAGAGGTTATCTACATACATATTTGTACCAAGTTACAGCATTCTACCTGCTGTTCTTCATGAGATATTGGCTAAAGTCCCGATTTCAAGATGGCCGACTGGCCACCATATTATTTGAAGTCAAAAAGGGCCAAAATTCGATGTACGCATAGAGGCTGCGTAAATACATACATTTTCGAGGACGAAACATTCTAGTTGCAGTAATTTATGAGTAGATATGCGTGTACGTTTCGTACTTTCAGATTGGTCCAATTCGACTCTTAAAAGGATTTCTGATATACTCGCCACTACTAAGCAATAGCCGTAATGCTATCTGACTCGAGAGAAAAGGTTCAAATGAAGTATTTTCGTGATGAGATTTCCATATGTCTGGCGAAAACGGAGCAACGAGCGAACAGTTTCAGAGCAACTGTCAAGGGCCTTGTTTCTGATCATTCATATCCAGAGTTAATCGGCAAAGTCACAAGAGGGATTCTGGAATCGTAGAATCGAATCAGACAAGGGTGGTTCAGGAACGGCGAAGGGTATCCGGGGAGATTTCGAGTGGTTTGGGATATTTTTGTCTGTCTGGCTTGCGATTATATTAATCAGATGAATGCAAACTAATGAAATAATGGCGCTGCTAGTGTTCCTTCAGTGAGGGCAAGTTTACAGTCCTCATTCATGAAGTGAAAGAAAGGAGGCCAAAGAATTCGTTCGTGCTTGACAAGGAACAGTTTTTACATAGACGTATCATATCGTGATTGGTCACCAACTCGTCCCAATATTGGTATCTAAGAGATTTTCCATCAGGGCCGAAGCCAAGCCTCATTGGCCCTGGTAAATACGGAAGAGGCCATCTCAAGCTACTCTCTTGTTCCTCACTGGGATGGTGCCTTTTATATGTACTTGGCCTTGCAGAAGGCACAACGTTGTACATGTACTTGGCCTTGCAGAAGGCACAACATTGTACATGTACTTGGCCTTGCAGAAGGCACAACGTTGTACTTGGCCTTGCAGAAGGCACAACGTTGTACTTGGCCTTGCAGAAGGCACAACGTTGTACTTGGCCTTGCAGAAGGCACAACGTTGTACTTGGCCTTGCAGAAGGCACAACGTTGTACTTGGCCTTGCAGAAGGCACAACGTTGTACTTGGTCTTGCAGAAGGCACAACGCTGTACTTGGCCTTGCAGAAGGCACAACGTTGTACTTGGTCTTGCAGAAGGCACAACGCTGTACTTGGCCTTGCAGAAGGCACAACGTACAAGGACCACGGCCCACAAGGCACTCGACCCAACATCGTACCGCATTTCTTCTGTGTTCTTTGGCAAGAAACGTTTCTCCGACGAGTAAGTTGACTCGCCGACCCACACACGAGGGGTCGCCATCCAAGACTATCTCCAGAGCAGAGCCAATGACGACCGGAAGTAGTCATGCGGGACATGCGGAAGAGGTTGCATCTCGTGAGCGTTACCATTGCTGGTGCTTGTTTTTGTTTACAGCGTGGTGCTGGAGACGCGGGGCGCGGGTCTCTGGCTTGCGGTCATGATGTCCCGGGTTCGAATCCCACTCTCAGCTATCGAGTCGAATAAGAGGAAGCTTCCAGCCTGGTTGCTAAAATCTCGATTTTCCTCGGGGGTCATGCGAGACGAGACCGCCAAGGTCGATTCCTTTCACTGACAGACGCGGAATCGATTTCTCCGGTCAACGCCGTCTGGCCTGTCTATGGGTTTGTCGGCGGCGAGGAACTATCGTCTGCTCGATTCCCAATGTACTTCGTTATCGGTTTTCCGCCACCAAGGGCGTGCACTAATTGTACTCGGAAGCATCATTGACTTAATAAACAGGGGAAGATCAAGTAGCATCGGGTGTGGGAATGACACGACCTCGTTGGAAAGAGACATCACAAGCCTCAGACGAGATTTGAGTGTCACTGGTAAGAGCGAAGTACCGTAGTACCCGAGACTCATTGCTCGCAGAGCAAACTTTCCAAAAGGGATGAAGTAAGGGCTGGCGAATGTCGATGTTGAAGGGGCCCAGTACTCAGAGCGCCAGGAGACATCTTACACCAGTTGGTGCACGGCCGAGTTGCACAAGAAACGAATGGCATCTTACACCAGTTGCTGCACAAGAAACGAAGGGCATCTTACAGCAGTTGCTGCATTGCCGAGTTGCACAAGAAACGAAGGGCATCTTACACCAGTTGCTGCACTGCCGAGTTGCACAAGAACGAAGGGCATCTTACACCAGTTGCTGCACAAGAAACGAAGGGCATCTTACACCAGTTGATGCCCAAGAAACGAAGGGCATCTTACACCAGTTGCTGCACGGCCGAGTTGCACAAGAAACGAAGGGCTGCTGAAGGCCCTATAGATCAAAGACGTGACTGCTGAACCATTCGACTGCCTCTCTTTTTTGTCGGGAGGGAAAAAGGTGCTCCTGTAAATCCATCCAAACCGACTGACAGTGCATTGAACCCCTTGCAGCTACTATATGGCACGGCTTACCCCGCCGACCATGGAGGATTTCCCTTACGTCCTAGTGGTTGGCGCGTTGGCCTCCCAGCTGGAAGTTAAGCAACATTGAGATCGATCACTACGTGAATGGGTGACCGGCGTGCGTACAACACGCAGCAGTCCAGGGGTAACTGGTGTTGAAGGTCCTACATCAGAAGCCGTTCCTTCAACTCTTCTGCTTCTTCTAAATGTTATTCGCGTGACACACGGAAGATTCCTGCGAATCCACCCAAACCGTCTGAGCCGGCAACAGATCAGGGCTATGTGTTGGCCAAAATTGCTAATAGTAACACCAGCCTGTGGCTTCACTGGCCACTCGTATCCTGGAAGTTGACAAAGACAAATGAAGGAGATTCTGATGAATGTTTGTATTGGCGGCCAGGGAGGTTCGCCCAATACGTCTTGAAGGTTGAAGCCATCAGATCCGAGTTATTTATTTACACCCCGACCCGCACTTGTCCCTAAGATGTGCCCGAAGGATGGGTTAAATGTCTGGCTTTCTAACAGCTGCCCGTATCGCACCTACCAAATGAGGACATTGCCGAATTCTTTTAATCTCCGGACTAAAGGGAAGGACACAAGAAATCCTTTAAATTTACAAAATTTCTTTTCATCATTTGGTTACCTGTGCTTTCCAATGGTAAAAAGCAGTATCGAGATTGTTATCAGTGGGGTGTGGCTGACCTAAGTAATAGCTACACTGTATGCCACTGCATATTAGGTCCTACAAGATAAACTGTCACTTCAGTCAATCGCCTTCCCACTGCTACAGCCGGTTACCATTTAAAGTCAGCGCCCTAGAGTACACAATCGTATAATGATAGTCTGGAAATCACTGAGTGAAGGCCGTGCCTGCGCTCTTTTAAGAATGAAGGAAGCCAGTTTCAATAGCATCCGTATCACCATCACAGCGAGAATGATATGATTAACACGTAGACGTGACATTTGACTTTATCAGTAGAAACTTGGCCAACAATGATCTCTAATGACAAAGGGTCTTCCATATGTTGGTGGAGCTAGATCCCCCTGTGGCAAAGTCAGATCTCTGTGAACCTTACAACTGCGATTTTGTTGTATCATAGACCAACCATGTCCACTTTTATTGACCGTCTCGTTTGCTTCTCTATGTTGTTTCCAGTTGGAAGTTGCCCAGAACACCCTCCATCTCCTAGGAACCTTGGTGCATGTCGATTGACGATAAACATAGCCTACTACCACTTTGGGGACGAGGGCTTTGCGTGATTCGTTGAAAAACTCACCATGAAAGTCATTAACCCTAAAATAAAACAATCAACTGGTTGAGATGGTCGTAGAGCATGCATCAAGAGTACAAGATAATAAATACTAATGTACTTAAGCGACTCTGTCGGTCATTATTGCTCCTAGCTGTTGGTAAACAGTCTGGATAGATGATGCACATGATAATCTGAAGGGCGAATCGGAATGTTTAGTTTGACCGCTAGTCGGAGACCCGAACCACTACACCACCGTGGCTCCCTCTATGTCCCTTAGGCCACACTTTTTTTATTCTTTGGTTTACGGGCCCGCCGACGTGGCAAAATGCCATTCCGAAAAAAAAATAAAATTGGGAAAATCACTTTCNTACTTGTCTCAAAGTTGGCGTCAGTATTTGTGGAAAACACTGAACAATGGCAACCCTCGGAGCTAGAAATCGAGGCAGAAGAAAAACCAGGGATCTTTGAATTGTCGTCGTACATGTAGTTGAGCTTTCTTTTCCTTCGCCATATCTCCTATGTGGGGGCGGACAATTGGGGACTCAACAGTTAGGTAATATCGACACATCAAGAGAAATATAAAGGTTCTTGTATTATATATTTTAAAGTTAGGAGTAAAAAACCCGTTGGTCTGAAAAGCTGCATGCAAGTCCAAACTGGGCGAAGCTGCACGGCAGACTCGTTTTTACTGGAGCTCTATTCTAGACAGGCATGACAGGTGTGACAGGGATTAACGTCCTAGGGATGTAAGTCAGCATGGCTTTGTTGAAGGTGTTGGTCAGGGTTAGTGACCTAATCCTTCACAAAGGAAAAGTGAGGGTTGATCGGGTAGTACAATAATAGCGCCCGGACTTTGCTTCCAAGGGAGTATGATCCCTGTCACACTCTCACTGACACGCGAACTGCTGACAGTTAAAAACACAACCCTCTCCACTCCAACAGAAAGACAGTCCTACCCTTTCTGAAAAAATCCTGCAGCCTGTTGCGAAGTGTTGAGCCAAAGCTGGTCAAGAACAAATGGTTGCACTTTCTCGCGCCGGCAAGTCAGGTGAATACGGTGGGTAGTTATTAAGTACGGAACGGAACGGAACGGAATCGTGGTTGCAAACGGAATGTAAAAGACGGACCGACCCTGAAAGCTGGAACGGAACAGAGCTAATCTTGATAGCGCTGGACTGTGATGTTGGGTTCGTTCTGTCATGCTGATATCAAGCTCGATTCTTGGGTCGTGCCTTTACTTTGTTGGGGCAGTGCTGTTGTGGTGGGTTCGATTCTATATTGGGGTTAGTATGGAGTTCCTTTACCCCAATATGGAATCCAACCCACAAACCCACAAGCACTACACCAAACAGAGATATTTGCAAGACCTTAGAGTTGAGCTCACAGAAACATGATAGAACGAACCAACAAAACAGCACGGCACTGTCCATTTGAAATGAAATGAAGATTAACTTTGTTCCGTTCCAGTTTCAGGGTCAGTCCGTATTTTACATTCCGTTTGCAACCACGATTCCGTTCCGTTCCGTTCCGTTCCGTACTTAATAAGTACCCGAATACGGTAATAGTACTAAGAGTGTTGTCGACATCAGGAGCCGGTCGGATCTACCAAATGTACCTTAACCGAATCAGCGATGGAAGACTTTGCCGCACTCAGTGCCTGGCGTGCAACGGATGTCAACTGCCAGGGCTGAAAATCTAGGATAGCATGCTATGCAAGTAGGAGTTTTTCTGGGGTCGCCTGTCTGGCTGAGACACTTGTAAGAAGTCAAAGTACGCGTCACCCACACATACCCTGATCAGAGGGTTGCAAGGTTTTGTCGGAAGCGGATGCTCCGATAGGGAACGTTGAAAAAATTCTTTTCAACTTTGATAGTGACGTCATACAGAAGAACGACTAGGATTCACTAGACTCCTATGAACTCGTCTCCTCCAACTATTCACACTCTCAACGAATCAATGGGTGGGTGGGTGGGTGGTGAAGTGTATAAATTCTCGATTAGACAGAACAAGGGGAGGTACTTTTGCTTGGAACATTGTCACAGTGTACAAAAAAAGTAAATCACCGAGTTGAATAAAAGGCTGTAGGCCAATCACCACAGAACTTGCTGGTGCAGGCTTCGGGTACTGAGTGGGTACCATTAGGGAGGTTTAGAAATCAAACGATAAACGTAAACATTACGACAACGTTATTTTTCATACTACACATTAACCAGATTTTATATTGCATTTTCGGTACAAAAATAACGTTGTTGTTAACGTTTACGTTTGTCGTTTGATTTCTAAACCTCCCTATTTACAAACCTGAGTCGTAGGAAACCATCCCCAACTTTCCTCACCCTCAACTTAATCGTTCCTTTTTTTGTGAAGTCTATACATAATTTCTTGATCAGAAAAAAGAGGTGCTTTCGCGATGAACGTTGAAACGATGGTACAGATGAAATGGTCCAGCCAATAATTCAGGAGTTATTGCATTTTTTGTGTTTTCGGTTTATGGTCGAGCCAAGAATCGAATCGGACAGAAACTTGGCGTCATAGGACATCTGACCTATGGGTATACATGTACAGAGTTTCAGGTCAATAGCCCCAGCGTTTACGAAACGTGCCCTGCTAATCGTAAAAGCTCACCAGAGGTGAGTTAAAAATGCACTGCTGATCTGATTCACAAGCTAATCTCCTTCCAGTTTCACGGCGTGTACGTTTCGTACTTTCAGATTGGTCCAACTCGACTCTTAAAAGGATTTCTGATATATTCGCCACTACTAAGCAATAGCCGTAATGCTATCTGACTCGAGAGAAAAGGTTCAAATGAAGTATTTTCGTGATGAGATTTCCATATGTCTGGCGAAAACGGAGCAACGAGCGAACAGTTTCAGAGCAACTGTCAAGGGCCTTCTTTCTGATCATTCATATCTAGAGTTAATCGGCAAAGTCACAAGAGGGATTCTGGAATCGTAGAATCGAATCAGACAAGGGTGGTTCAGTAACGGCGAAGGGTATCCGGGGAGATTTCGAGTGGTTTGGGATATTTTTGTCTGTCTGGCTTGCGATTATATTAATCAGATGAATGCAAACTAATGGAATAATGGCGCTGCTAGTGTTCCTTCAGTGAGGGCAAGTTTGCATCCCTCATTCATGAAGCGAAAGAAAGGCCAAAGAATTTGTGATCGTGCTTGACAAGGAACAGCATCGACGTAGCACATCGTGATTGGTCACCAACTCGTCCCAACATTGGTATCTATTAGATTTTTCCATCAGCCGAAGCCAAACCTTCATTGGCCCTGGTAAAGTACGGAAGAGGTCACCTCAAGCTACTCTTGTTCCTCACTTGGACAGTGCCTTTTACATGTACTTTTCCTTGCAGAAGGCACAACGTTGTACTTGGCCTTGCAGAAGGCACAACGTACAAGGACCACGACCCACAAGGCACTCGACCCAACATCGTACCGCATTTCTTCTGTGTTCTTTGGCAAGAAACGTTTCTCCGACGAGTAAGTTGACTCGCCGACCCACACACGAGGGGTCGCCATCCAAGACTATCTCCAGAGCAGAGCCAATGACGACCGGAAGTAGTCATGCGGGACATGCGGAAGAGGTTGTATCCAGGAGTCCGGCAAGCTACGCGAGATCTCGTGAGCGTTACCATTGCTGGTGCTTGTTTTTGTTTACAGCGTGGTGCTGGAGACGCGGTGGCTTGGGTCTCTGGCTGGCGGTCATGATGTCCCGGGTTCGAATCCCACTCTCAGCTATCGAGTCGAATAACAGGAAGCTTCCAGCCTGGTTGCTAAAATCTCGATTTTCCTCGGGGGTCATGCGAGACGAGACCGCCAAGGTCGATTCCTTTCACTGACAGACGCGGAATCGATTTCTCCGGTCAACGCCGTCTGGCCTGTCTATGGGTTTGTCGGCGGCGAGGAACTATCGTCTGCTCGATTCCCAATGTACTTCGTTATCGGTTTTCCGCCACCAAGGGCGTGCACTAATTGTACTCGGAAGCATCATTGACTTAATAAACAGGGGAAGATCAAGTAGCATCGGGTGTGGGGATGACACGACCTCGTTGGAAAGAGACATCACGAGCCTCAGACGAGATTTGAGTGTCACTGGTAAGAGCGAAGTACCGTAGTACCCGAGACTCCTTGCTCGCAGAGCAAACTTTCCAAAAGGGATGAAGTAAGGGCTTGTCGAATGTCGATGTTGAAGGGGCCCAGTACTCAAAGCGCCAGGAGACATCTTACACCAGTTGGTGCACGGCCGAGTTGCACAAGAAACGAATGGCATCTTACACCAGTTGCTGCACAAGAAACGAAGGGCATCTTACACCAGTTGCTGCACAAGAAACGAAGGGCATCTTACACCAGTTGATGCCCAAGAAACGAAGGGTATCTTACACCAGTTGCTGCACTGCCGAGTTGCACAAGAAACGAAGGGCTGCTGAACCGTCTGAGCCTGCAACAGATCAGGGCTATGTGTTGGCCAAAATTGCTATAAAATAGCAGCCTGTGGCTTCACTGGCCACTCGTATTCTGGAAGTTGACGAAAACAAATGAAGGAGATTGTGATGAATGTTTGTATTGGCGGCCAGGGAGGTTCGCCCAATACGTCTTGAAGGTTGAAGCCATCAATATCCGAGATCCGAGTTATTTATTTACACCCGCACTTGTCCCTAAGATGTACCCGAAGGATGGGTTAAATGTCTGGCTTTCTAGTAGCTGCCCGTATCGCACCTACCAAATGAGGACCTTGCCGAATTCTTTTAACCTCCGGACGGGAAGGACACAAGAAATCCTTTAAATTTACAAAATTTCTTTTCGTCATTTGGTTACCTGTGCTTTCCAATGGTAAAAACCAGTATCGAGATTGTTATCAGTGGGGGTGTGGTTGACTTAAGTAATAGCTACACTGTATGCTACTGCATATTAGGTCCTACAAGATAAACTGTCACTTCAATCAATCGCCTTCCCACTGTTAGCCTGTTACCATTTAAGGTATTCCCTAGAGTATAGACAATCGTATAATGGTAGTCTGGAAACCACTGAGTGAAGGCCGTGCCTGCGCTCTTTTAAGAATGAAGGAAGCCAGTTTCAATAGCATCCGTATCACCATCACATCGAGAATGATATGATTAACACGTAGACGTGACATTTGACTTTATCAGTAGAAACTTGGCCAACAATGATCTCTAATGACAAAGGGTCTTCCATATCTGAGTCAATAGACACCGTGGCTTTCTTCTCCTTCATTTAATTGTGTTCAAACGAAGGCGAGACGAGATACGGTGGTACGCAGTCACAATAAAAGGTTACTACGGTTACATTTCCGTTGAAGTAGTTCACATATGTCGTTGACGGCGTATATAAAGTTCGAAAATTCTGAAAGCCAGAAGAGCCACGGTCGCCGTTATAGTATCTTTTCCATACTAAGAAGAGGTCAGTCCTATCTTACATGCCATAAGAGAAGTTGAGGGTACAACACCTTTTCTTGCGCCGTGTCAAATACTACATGTATATTTGGCCTTCGCAGGCGCCCTCTATACGTCATTTCCTTCTCTACCACTTCCGGAGTATAATTTGTTACATTTCCAATACGGTACGAGTTCACACAGTTTTTGTTATGTTTTGGTTTCGCGCTGCTTGTTCAACATATCCATTTACCGATAGTACTTCTCATTAGTATGTGCACTTTTGCAATTTTACTAAAGGTTAATAATCTTCTGTTATTGTTATCTCTGAACTCGTATTTACATTCTCGTACTTTTCCACCGTCTGCCCACCAGATCGTTTGGCTTCAAAGCATAACATTATTTTTCATTATTTCCGATATCAATATCAAAACATTGAAATGCAGCCAAATCTGGCATTGCCGTATTGATAATTGATACAGCGCAAAACAGATAAATACGACTCCACCCCCGTTCACAAATCAATAAATTCCTCTACCAAATCAAATAAAATCGATATGTTTCCCTATGAAATGTCTTTGATCCAGCCGACAGCAATTCGATCCTGGATGCAGACGGTTTTTGTTTATTTTTTTTAACCTATCAATGAACGTCATTGTCCGCCGCCATTTTACGATACTCTCTAAACAAAGGAGGTTAAAAAATCTACTATACCGTTGAGTATTATTAATAATTCATGAGCTGTTGACGTCATTCGAGACAGATTTGAATGCCAATCGATGGTAAATCTAGGCTCCAAGGTCTAGCTCTATACGATCATTCACGTTTGTTCTTTTCTCGCGCTTTGTTATTTTACCCTTTTAGACGGCCAACGCATTTTCTTTTTATTCTCATCGGGTTTTGCTATCGCTCCGAGCCAGTTTCTCGTTGATATAGTAGTTTCTGAGATCACCCGCGGCGTACACCTTGATTTAAAAACAGTGTTGTATTTATACATAGACTCTTTTGACACTGTGACGCAACCTGTGGCATTCATTTCAAAGTTAAACACAACAGTTGCATATTATTATTGGTTTTCTCCGATATGCTTATCTGCAATAAATCAAAACAAAATACTATAGTACGACCTCTACGTAACCTTGAAAACAAAAGCGGAAGTGAGACCCACGCAAGCGGAAGTTGGCCTCTCCGGGGCTCTTCCTAGGCCTCGTAGTTTAAAATGTCATTGAACGTACGGAGTATGATTTTATTGGACTTGTATTGTGTTGTGATCGGTTCCTATTTGTTCAATATTTTAAATGTTTTGCTGGAATCCGTTTAAGTGAATCTTCTTTGTTTGAATTCTGTCCCGTTAAAAAATTTTGGACCCGATATTCAGGCAAAATTTTTGCTATAACCAAGCATGATTTGTTGAATTTTTGGTTTTATGTGGCAACTGTCATACACTCGCCACATAACTTACCAATGGTTGATGCTAACATCAAACTCACTTCAGCAAATCCCATTGATTCACTCCGTTCCACCACATAACTTACAAATGGTTGATGTTAACGCCAACCTCATCTCAGCAAAGTCCACTGACACACTCCGATTCCCCAACAGTTGATGGTCCCATTGACAAGCCAATGAAGTATCAATGATACAGGACCAAGAGACGATGATAACGCCGACCTCCTCATCAACGAAGCCATCTGTTCCCCGGTATCCGATATGCTTATCTGCAATAAATCAAAACAAAATACTATAGTACGACCTCTACGTAACCTTGAAAACAAAAGCGGAAGTGAGACCCACGCAGGCGGAAGTTGGCCTCTCCGGGGCTCTTCCTAGGCCTCGTAGTTTAAAATGTCATTGAACGTACGGAGTATGATTTTATTGGACTTGTATTGTGTTGTGATCGGTTCCTATTTGTTCAATATTTAAAATGTTTTGCTGGAATCCGTTTAAGTGAATCTTCTTTGTTTGAATTCTGCCCCGTTAAAAAATTTTTGGACCCGGTTTTCAGGCCAAATGTTTGCTGCAACCCAAGAATGATTTGTTGAATTTTTGGTTTTATGTGGCAACTGCCATACACTCACCACATAACTTACCAATGGTTGATGTTAACATCAAACTCATTTCAGCAAATCCCATTGATACACTCCGATCCCCCACATAACTTACAAATGGTTGATGTTAACGCCAACCTCATCTCAGCAAAGTCCACTGACACACTCCGATTCCCCAACAGTTGATGGTCCCATTGACAAGCCAATGAAGTATCGATGATACACGACCAAGAGACGATAACGCCGACCTCCTCATCAACGAAGCCATCTATTCCCCGGTAAGGCCCCCCCCCCCGAAAAAAGAAGATTGAGCTACCTTGTCGCACATCATGATCATATATCCACCATTACAGCCGAAGACCAAGGGCCGAGGTTGCTTCTAAAGTACATCTAAGACAGGCGTTGACTTGGCTACACTTTAAACCCTCTATTTAGAACTGCCTGTTGCTGAATTGACTTCAAAGTCATCTCCATGGCTACTCACTGGCTTTACTTTGTGTTGTTAATCACCAGCTGTAATTGAAATTACCCGTTGACATCCACCCGATGTAATAACGGCAATCTCAAGCTATTCATTTGGAGACTAGACAAATTCGACAAACCAGTTAGCCAGACATTGTAGTAAAGGACGCGAGTGTATGAAGGATGAAGATGAAAGCTGAAGAAAAAGTAGACGGCTAGCTCAGTACTGTCTCGCCGAGAGCATTCAATCTTGTTTAAGCTTCCTCTTGATAGCAGGGCTTTATGGCGAGATGGGTAAAGGTTAGTACCCATCTTTTTTGTGGATCTGTAGGATTAATTGAATCATATTTGGTTGTTATCAGGATGTCGAGACGACGAGACAGGGTAATTATAGTCAGAAGTATCTCGATTGGTCATTTCAAAGACTGCTGTCTACCCTATTCAACATTAAAGGCTTAAAAGACCGCAGAATGTCAGACTGGGAGGAAATTATAAGCTGTACCGTATTCGTCTGATTTGGAAACTCCGCCCAAACCAGGAGGGGTCAACTTGGCAAGGGGAAAATTGGAGGGGTCAACTTGGCAAGGGGAAAATTGGAGGGGTCAACTTGGCAAGGGGAAAATTGGAGGGGTCAACTTGGCAAGGGGAAAATTGGAGGGGTCAACTTGGCAAGGGGAAAATTGGAGGGGTCAACTTGGCAAGGGGAAAATTGGAGGGGTCAACTTGGCAAGGGGAAAATTGGAGGGGTCAACTTGGCAAGGGGAAAATTGGAGGGGTCAACTTGGCAAGGGGAAAATTGGAGGGGTCAACTTGGCAAGGGGAAAATTGGAGGGGTCAACTTGGCAAGGGGAAAATTGGAGGGGTCAACTTGGCAAGGGGAAAATTGGAGGGGTCAACTTGGCAAGGGGAAAATTGGAGGGGTCAACTTGGCAAGGGGAAAATTGGAGGGGTCAACTTGGCAAGGGGAAAATTGGAGGGGTCAACTTGGCAAGGGGAAAATTGGAGGGGTCAACTTGGCAAGGGGAAAATTGGATTGGTCAACTTGGCAAGGGGAAAATTGGCGACCCCTAGCCTGGTAGTCGAGTGGTTTGACACGTTTGGCTTTAACAGATTCAGTGCGTGGGTTTGACATGTATAAGAAAAGCTGTGAATATAATAAGGCCGCCTGTCGCCGAAAGGGAAAATCCCTTGCTTTGTTATTGATACCAAAAGCCTGGTATCCAACCCAATGTGCATACAGCAGTTGCTTTGATTAAGAAGATGGAAACGCAATCAAAGGTTCGCCTTCTGACATCCTATCTCCCGAAGCCAGGATTCGTTACTCAACAACCGAAGTACGTATTCGCCTACGCACAGCTAAAAAAATGACCATGCGAACGACCGATCTCAATGTCCTTAGCGAGAACGAGGTACATGTATAACCAAATGTGGCGATCTGACACCCGAACGTGGCATCGAACTTGATCACGTGACATCGTGACCTGATCACGTGCTTGGTCTAAAGAGCAACCCGTATCTCAACCTCCCCCCCACAGGATGAACCATATGCAATTTCAACGTAACCAAAATAAAATATGATTGGCCTGGACCAGATAAACAATCTGGCCTTCCGTTTTGTTAGACTATTCCAGCCATAATCTCTCTACGGTATTCACTGCGAGCTATGACGTGCGCCCTCGGTCATTCGGGAAGGTCATCGAACGAAAGGAAGTAGCATACACTTCCGGTAGACGTTTGAACGGTCTCTTGTCAGACGCTTTGAAAGAACCGATAGGTTACTGACATCGCGGCGACAGAAACCCTCCGAGCGCTTCGTCAAGGTTGCGATGGTTACATTTTCAATTACGAGGTGGCAGGCCGCATACCACAAGTCGTTTCTTCTACTTCAGGTTCGAAGTTCTGCAATTTACTCCAGATTACATGAAAATAGTGAGGTTTCGCAAATCTAACGAAAGACGAAGTACGAAATACGAAATTGGACTTTATTTCCATGACGTAGTGTATTTCAGGAGACGGTTGGTACCACAAATACGTAGATACGAAGTGGAAATTCACGATGCACCATAACTCTCTCGGTCTTACATGGTATGCTAGAAGACGCACTGGCAGCAGGGACTTGTGGAAGCAACCATCTCCAGGAATACATTAGGTCCTGGAAATGAAGTTGAATTTCGTATTCCGTACTTCGTGTTTCGTCAGATTTGCGAAACCTCGCTAATACCCATTCTTTGTCCACGCCAGGTACTCCATGCCACGCATCAGCGGTCCTGTCATTGCTGAAACCCTTGTGCCATCATTGCAGGCCAGGCCCCGTATTCATAAAGCTACTTAAGTCTAAGTATGATACTTATCTTTTGTGTTGAAAAAAGGATAAGTGCCACACTTAGACTTAAGTAGTTTTATGACTATGGGCCCTGGGACCGTATTCACAAAGCTGTTGTAACTTCACGGAGTGCGAAAACTATTGTCCACTTTCGGGAAACCTATTGTTCGCTATCAGCGTGACAAAGGATTTGCCTGCCCTTAAAATTACGGGTGCTTTGTGAATGGGGTCCCAGGGACCTTATCACGAAGCTTTACGGAGAGATTAAACTAGTAGGGACTTTCAGCAAGGCTCCGTATCGTCGATACGTGTCACGTATGACGTATCGAGCAAATGCATTTTCTATTAAAGTCATACCTCATACGTGATACGGATATACGATACGGAGCCTTGCTGAAAGTCCCTATTGTCCATTTGCGGGCAACCTATTGTTCACTATCAGCCTGACAAAGGATTTGCGTCGCTCAAAATTACGCGCGCTTTATGAATACTAGCATATTGACCCGTGGCGAGCACACATTTTGGGGGAGTTAGTTTGTCCTTGAATATCCTGAGGTAGAGGGTCTGTTGCTTTATTAATGAGTTTGTTTGGACAGGGGTAGTTTATTAACCGTCAAATCCATGAGCAGTGAGGAGTTTTGACTTTCTAAACAGCAGCATCACGTCTGGTTATTTGTAACATCTCTTCAATCACCCTAATGCAAAGGTGACCCAGATTCATGATAGCTCGGTTCACATAACATGAGCCCCACTGTGTATCTGTCCAGCCATGGCTCCGTATCGTCGATACGTGTCACGTATGACGTATCGAGCAAATGCATTTTCTATTAAAGTCATACCTCATACGTGATACGGATATACGATACGGAGCCTTGCTGAAAGTCCCTTAGGGACTTTCAGCAAGGCTCCGTATCGTATATCCGTATCACGTATGAGGTATGACTTTAAAGGGACATTATCATTAGCGAATTAATGTGGTCCGAGCCTTTCAATAAACTTCATTATAAAAATTTTGCAGCTGAACCACCCTTTCTTACGTTAGCTAACATTAATGTTGGCTAATTTGTACCTCAGGTTTAGCGCCGATGGAGGCAGCCATTGCGTAATGCGATATGACGTAGCTCCGGCTCACTTGTTTACGCCACGGTGACGCCACGACGTCACTCATCGGCCTTTAACCTCAGGTTTGTGCAACAAAATGGTGGACATGGCATCCGATTTCAGCTTTTTTTACAGAGTCTCCCATTTGTTCTGCCTGCAGGTCCCTCACATAGCCTTCGTCACTGAAATGGTTGCTGCACAAGCGATATTTGTCACCATTTCTGCCTCGCTCCACCACGTCCACTGCTCTAACGACGTGACGTGACTACGGTCATGACGCGGAGGTGAGCCGGTGCTACGTCATAATGTCGCGAGATTTATTGCGAGGCCTGGAAAAAGCGCCTGCTGCCAGGAAAATGGCTGCCCCCACTCCAGGAAAACAACATTATTCAAAGTCAAATTTTTCAGTGGTGTATTGGGGTATTGTCTTGTACTTTGTATTATCACCACAAATGAACCATGCAGAATGTACTTAGGTCACGTTTAAACGCTATGATAATGTTCCTTTAATAGAAAATGCATTTGCTCGATACGTCATACGTGACACGTATCGACGATACGGAGCCTTGCTGAAAGTCCCTATTGTCCATTTGCGGGCAACCTATTGTTCACTAACAGCCTGACAAAGGATTTGCGTCGCTCAAAATTACGCGCGCTTTATGAATAAGGTTTCATGTCCCTTCTGCCCGCAACGATGAAACTGTATCTCCAGTTGTGGGAGTGGGAGTTGTAGATGAAATAGCTCTACTCAACGCATCAGTGTTTTGGTTGTACGGGACAGGGCTGTTACGTGAATCAACCATGCCCCCAGGAGATATACTTCCTTCTAACATTGAAGGGCTGACTAACAACTGTGAGATGAGGTAACTGGGAAAAAGACATGTGCTATCAGCCTCACGCCGACAGAAGTATTTGAACCCGATGCCCCAGCCACTTCCCCGACGTGATTTCAAGTGCTATAATGGCTCAGGAGAGAAATTGCCTCCAACGAACTGAAGTCAACGGAAGCCAACGTACTGCTTTTAATTGCCAACAACAAGTGCTGTAATGGCTTGGGAGAGAGAGGGGGAACAGCCATCAGTGAACTAAAGTCAGTGGAAGTCACCGTACCTATGATTTTGACAAGTACAAGTGATGTAGAGGAACATGTGAGGGAGGGACGGGCAGACGGACGGGCGGACGGATGGCTGTCCCGATCGAACAGAGGTCTACGGACGTCAACATAAACTTAATGAAATGGTCCATGGACCATGTGCCCACCTGGGTGAATGTACCAGAAGAACGAACAAGTGTCAAGTCAATACGTTAGAACTTTCTGTGAACAAAAACCCAATGAAATGGTCCATGGACCATGTGCTCACCTGGGTGAATGTACCAGAAGAACAGCAAATGTCAAGTCAATGTTCCAGGGAACATCATAACAAGTTAGAACATTCTTTGTGGTATTGTTCATATGATAGAGCCAAAGTACTGTCTCAACGAACTGTAGAAGCTAAGCCAGCGTCAACCTTTATTTGGCAACGGCAAGTGTTGAAATGACTTGGGAAAGAGAAGGCGGGCTGTCTGGAACGAACTGAATTCTAATAGAAGTCGGCATGAACCTGCGAGTGTTATAATGGCTTGGGAGAGAGAAGGGGATCTGTCTCATAACTGAAACGAAATGCTGAAGTCTTTGAAAGCCAGCGTAAACCTTTCATTTGGCAATTACTAATGCTATTGGCTTGGGAAAGAAAGGAATATCCTTCTATGAACTGAAGGCTATGGCCACCAGTGTAATCTTCTGATTTGGTAATAACCCAGTGGAATACAATACGTCCCGAGGGCATTGAAGATGAACATCACTTATTCATTGACTGTGATCGGGAATACCGTACACAGACGAAAGAAATACGTATTTCGCCACAACAAACCCCTTGCCTGGACGGAACGCAGCCTCAGCTGGGTTAACGATCCAATCTGAGATTCCGTTCCCTCATCCACTCTCACCCTAGGGTCTCTCCTGCAGATCAAGGGAAGCTGGAGAGCAGACGAGAGGCCGTGAAGGTCAATGAAATCTGCTCCAGACGATGCCTGCCTGAGGTGCGGTCGATCATCTATATTTATAAACATAATACGAGTGGTGTGATAGACGCGGTCGATGAGGCTGGAGAGAGGACAAGGCTATCTCGAGTCCTTAGAGTTCCTTGCACTCTGAAGTGGAGCGAGGACCTCGGGGTTCATCAAATTAACTGAGTGTCGGGTTGAAGAGCCTGTCTCCCCTTACGAACTTTGACTCCAATATGATGTAGCGCTTTTTATTCACGGGATGTTGGAGTTTCAAAACATATAGACAGTTTTTTTAAAATCCTCCTTCAAAGCTTATTAAAAGTTGTACATGTATATGAAAAGGAATAGGCCCTACAGTACGTTGCACAATTGACCTCCCTTCCGCGCCGCGCATCGTCCGCGCATCATCCGCGTACCACATGCAGCGTCATGCGCGTACCGTCCTCGTATCTTCCGCGGACGTCGCGTACCGTCATGGAAGGTCATGCTGTTTAAACACTTTCTTTGATCAAAAGTGTTACATCTTTATATAACATCCAGGTTTTTAGATTTAGATTTACGTATACTAGTTTTTACGGAGCTCTTTTTTTGGTGTTTTGATTACAGTCATGGTATTAGTCCTATGGACATGATGGAAATCCCGAATTATTACTTATTCTTATCATACTGTCGCAGACTTAGGAAATGTTTGGCCCTCGAACCAATGTCCGGACTTTTGGCACGATCGAAGAACGCCTGCCTTGCACGTGGGAGATCAGGTGTAACGTCGATCAGTGTTACCCATATTTCTGTGTTTTTCTTATTGTTTCCCTCCTGACGGATTAAGCGGCAACTAACCCAACAAGAAAAGGACATCGGAGCGATGTCTATGGTTTCCGATGATAAGTTTACTACTCTAGAGCTAGTTATCTGTGACCTTGACCTCTGANTGCTAGAAGACGCACTGGCAGCAGGGACTTGTGGAAGCAACCATCTCCAGGAATACATTAGGTCCTGGAAATGAAGTTGAATTTCGTATTCCGTACTTCGTGTTTCGTCAGATTTGCGAAACCTCGCTAATACCCATTCTTTGTCCACGCCAGGTACTCCATGCCACGCATCAGCGGTCCTGTCATTGCTGAAACCCTTGTGCCATCATTGCAGGCCAGGCCCCGTATTCATAAAGCTACTTAAGTCTAAGTATGATACTTATCTTTTGTGTTGAAAAAAGGATAAGTGCCACACTTAGACTTAAGTAGTTTTATGACTATGGGCCCTGGGACCGTATTCACAAAGCTGTTGTAACTTCACGGAGTGCGAAAACTATTGTCCACTTTCGGGAAACCTATTGTTCGCTATCAGCGTGACAAAGGATTTGCCTGCCCTTAAAATTACGGGTGCTTTGTGAATGGGGTCCCAGGGACCTTATCACGAAGCTTTACGGAGAGATTAAACTAGTAGGGACTTTCAGCAAGGCTCCGTATCGTCGATACGTGTCACGTATGACGTATCGAGCAAATGCATTTTCTATTAAAGTCATACCTCATACGTGATACGGATATACGATACGGAGCCTTGCTGAAAGTCCCTATTGTCCATTTGCGGGCAACCTATTGTTCACTATCAGCCTGACAAAGGATTTGCGTCGCTCAAAATTACGCGCGCTTTATGAATACTAGCATATTGACCCGTGGCGAGCACACATTTTGGGGGAGTTAGTTTGTCCTTGAATATCCTGAGGTAGAGGGTCTGTTGCTTTATTAATGAGTTTGTTTGGACAGGGGTAGTTTATTAACCGTCAAATCCATGAGCAGTGAGGAGTTTTGACTTTCTAAACAGCAGCATCACGTCTGGTTATTTGTAACATCTCTTCAATCACCCTAATGCAAAGGTGACCCAGATTCATGATAGCTCGGTTCACATAACATGAGCCCCACTGTGTATCTGTCCAGCCACTCTTACACGTAGGTAGGTCACTGACCTTCTTGTAGATGGCAGCGCAGGTCACCACACATTTGATTTTCTCTCTTTTTCATGTAAATCAGCACTTCTTTTACAACCAAACCGTAACGAAAACACGTTCCTCCTATTGTACTGTACACATAGGCCGCTCTTCGTAGGATTCAAGCCCTAACTAAGGATGAGATAGGGCAGAGAGTCCGGTCCACCGTAACTGTGTACAGTCATTACATAGCAAGGTATAGCAGATAAACAGGTCAACTCAGGTTGATAACAAAATCCAACATGGCTACCGTCCATTATAGTATAGAAGGTTTCATGTCCCTTCTGCCCGCAACGATGAAACTGTATCTCCAGTTGTGGGAGTGGGAGTTGTAGATGAAATAGCTCTACTCAACGCATCAGTGTTTTGGTTGTACGGGACAGGGCTGTTACGTGAATCAACCATGCCCCCAGGAGATATACTTCCTTCTAACATTGAAGGGCTGACTAACAACTGTGAGATGAGGTAACTGGGAAAAAGACATGTGCTATCAGCCTCACGCCGACAGAAGTATTTGAACCCGATGCCCCAGCCACTTCCCCGACGTGATTTCAAGTGCTATAATGGCTCAGGAGAGAGAGAAATTGCCTCCAACGAACTGAAGTCAACGGAAGCCAACGTACTGCTTTTAATTGCCAACAACAAGTGCTGTAATGGCTTCGGAGAGAGAGGGGAACAGCCATCAGTGAACTAAAGTCAGTGGAAGTCACCGTACCTATGATTTTGACAAGTACAAGTGATGGAACATGTGAGGGAGGGACGGGCAGACGGACGGACGGACGGACGGAGGGATGGCTGTCCCGATCGAACAGAGGTCTACGGACGTCAACATAAACTTAATGAAATGGTCCGTGGACCATGTGCCCACCTGGGTGAATGTACCAGAAGAACAACAAGTGTTAGGTCAATACGTTAGAACTTTCTTAATGAATATAAACGTACCGGTAATGAAATGATCCATGGACCATATACTCACCTGGGTGAATGTACCAGAAGAGCAGCAAATGTCAAGTCAGTATGCAGGGAACATCATAACAAGTAAGAACATTCTTTGTGGTATTGTTCATATGATAGAGCCAAAGTACTGTCTCAACGAACTGTAGAAGCTTTGGAAGCCAGCATCAACCTTCATTTGGCAACGGCAAGTGTTGAAATGACTTGGGAAAGAGAAGGCGGGCTGTCTGGAACGAACTGAATTCTAATAGAAGTCGGCATGAACCTGCGAGTGTTATAATAGCTTGGGAGAGAAGGCGATCTGTCTCAAACTCAAACGAAATGCTGAAGTCTTTGAAAGCCAGCGTAAACCTTTCATTTGGCTATTACTAATGCTATTGGCTTGGGAAAGAAAGGAATATCCTTCTATGAACTGAAGGCTGTAGCCGCCAGTGAATCTTCTGATTTGGCAATAACCCAGTGGAATACAATACGTCCCGAGGGCATTGAAGATGAACATCACTTATTCATTGACTGTGATCGGGAATACCGTATACAGACGAAAGAACTACGAATTTCGCCACAACCCAAACCCCTTGCCTGGACGGAACGCAGCCTCAGCTGGGTTAACGATCCAATCTGAGATTCCGTTCCCTCATCCACTCTCACCCCAGGGTCTCTCCTGCAGATCAAGGGAAGCTGGAGAGCAGACGAGAGGCCGTGAAGGTCAATGAAATCTGCTCCAGACGAAGCCTGCCTGAGGTGCGGTCGATCATCTATATTTATAAACATAATACGAGTGGTGTGATAGACGCAGTCGATGAGGCTGGAGGAGAGGACAAGGCTATCTCGAGTCCTTAGAGTTCCTTGCACTCTGAAGTGGAGAGAGGACCTCGGGCTTCATGAAATTAACTGAGTGTTGGGTTAAAGAGGATGTCTCTCGCCTTACGAACTCCGACTCAAATAAGGATGTAACACTTTTTATTCACGGGATGTTGGAGTTTCAAAACATATAGACAGTTTTTTTTTAATCCTCCTTCAAGCTTATTAAAAGTTGTATATGAAAAGGAATAGGCCCTACAGTACGTTGCACAATTGACCTCCCTTCCGCGCCGCGCATCATCCGCGTACCACACGCAGCGTCATGCGCGTACCGTCCTCGTATCTTCCGCGGAAGTCGTGCACCGTCATGGAAGGTGATGGTGTTTATCAAACAAACACTTTCTTTGATCAAAAGTGTTACATCTTTATACAACATCCAGGTTTTTAGATTTAGATTTACGTACCGGGTATACTAGTTTTTAGGGACCTCTTGTTTTTGGTGTTTTGATTACAGTCAACGATACTGTGTAGTAATTGGCAATCGTTGGTATTTAGTCCTATGGACATGATGGAAATCCCGAATTATTACTTATTCTTATCATACTGTCGCAGACTTAGGAAATGTTTGGCCCGATCGAACCAATGTCCGGACTTTTGGCACGATCGAAGAACGCCTGCCTTGCACGTGGGAGATCCGGTGTAACGTCGATCAGTGTTACCCATATTTCTGTGTTTTTCTTATTGTTTCCCTCCTGACGGATTAAGCGGCAACTAACCCAACAATAACTATTCTAGGCCGCGTCTATTGTTGGGGAACACTGAGCTACAGAAACACTCACAGATGTTACACCTGGTTCGATTCCCGGTGCGATCCGCGACGGTACGAACTAATGGGTGGCGTCCACTAGAGCGCCGACAACATTAGGAAGGGTTCGGGAAGCAAATGTGTCATTTCGGCATTGCTTCCGCATCAAGTCCTATTGGTCGTTTTACCCTTTCCCGAACGTGCAGAAATGCCGCGAACTGTTCCGGAATGATAAAGACAGTGAACGGAACCCTTCAAGAATATGCGGAGAGGTTGCCGAATGAATGCGGATTCACTAGATTTGCATTCCGCGTCTTGTCCGCGCCCTAGTGGACGCTAGGTTTTAAGAAAAGATCTTCAAATCTTGGCAACAACGTTCCACAATGAAGAACATTCAGAAACGACTTCTTGCTACACATCAATCAAATACGACTTGAACCATAAATAATTTCCTGATCATCAGTCATCTGTGCCTCCCTCCAGGCCCCCGAGATTGCATTCCACGCTGTCTCCCTCCCGCCGTACCCCCGTAGTCTCGACAGCTCAAGGTCACGCATGACACCTGTCATCAAGCCACTAATATCGATTTAGCCTAGAAATAAATGATGCCGAGGTCGAGCGCTGTAGTAGCTAGCCGCTACTACAATGAGACACGACGACGGCTAGCCATGAGCTGGCAGAGTCGAGGAACGTGATCACTGTTATCATTGATTTAGCTTTAGATTTCGGATGAAAATCGGATTGCGGTTCGGATAAATTAAATGAATCTTTTGATGTATCTTTAGGTTATCTGCTTCACGTATCAACGACAGTCAACAGGTTGCACCGAAAAACCCCGTTTTTCAATCTATGAAGTTAAAGCTGAACGATTCGTCAGTTAAAGCTGAACTATTCTTGAATTTTTTCCATAGGTGTCAACACTTGTTTGGTGCATGGGATATCTCCGCTACTAGTTTAATTATGCATGGTATAGTTAAGCTTTGTACTAACTGCGCTGCTCTACGTGACACATTTCTCCTAAGAGTTGGCTCAATGACTCCCGCAAAAACTTTATTGCTGCCCTGGTCATCCGTCCGTGCGTCCGTATACTTTTGCATTCTTGATGTTTCAGGTTGAATCCATGCAGATATTGCAGCCATTTTTTGATAGTTGGTTGCAGTACACTCTTGAGTAGAGGAAGGTTCCTTCACTCATCCAATATGGCTGCCACACCGCCATCTTGCAGGCCGTGTCAGAGAATGGCGGGAATCATCACGACACGGGACGACGTACGATTAACTTTTATGCGCAGTCAGATTCTGTCAATTTGACACTAAACTACTCAAAGACTGCATTTGTCTGCCTACGCAACCGCTGCTGAAAGGGTGATCAACTTTGAAAGGCACAAATTTGCATTTTCTGCAACTGGTGCATTTAACTTCGGGGTTTATGCAATTTATACAAATGCGGGATGATGATTCACTTGTTTTCACTTCATTGACAGTGATTATACAAAAGGATTTTACGTCAGACTTGGCATTACTGGGGGTGACGGGCAATGATTGGTCGACCATACAACTAAAAGTGCAAAACTACGCTAGTTGTTTTACATTTACTACGCTCATGAAAGTATGAATCAGCCTGGGCATTACGTGATAAAGAGAAGCGAGATTTGCTCTCGGCTGATAAAACGTTGATATCTTTATGGTATAAAACAACCTCAATACGCCCAAGCACGTTTGCAAAAAATACGAACAGGCCTGAAAGGATAGCTGTATTTTCATCAGGGAACTTTTCGTTCTCAGTCAGTCACCGAGCTAAGTGTTAACGGGACTCGTGAAAGACAACATTGCACAATAGCACTTAGCGTAATGGAAAACCAAGTTATCCTCAGGCTATCATAGCATTAAGGAAATGTACCCAGTACTGACTGCAACTTCAACATTCGGCATTTTGGATGCAAACTTAACAACTATAACTGGAGGGCTGTGCGGTGACATAATGCTGAGTTATTGTTGGTGAATGTTAAGAGGAAATGTTGTTGTACACAGTCGGGAAAAGTAAATGCTAGGGCTAATTGATAGTTTGTGGTGAAGTGTTTTTCTAGTTTGCTGACTAAATGCTAAGCCCAGATACAACAACAGGGCGCACCAAGATAGGTTGTCACCCAGTTTGTTGGTTATTTGCTCTGCTTGATGTGTTTGTTTGAAGATTCTTGTGTCCATTGTAATGTTTTGCCCCATATTTTCCGGCCTCTGGGCTCGCGACTTCTTTCTGATCTGCTGGTTAGGAAGAACCTGAAGAACCAGCACGTGAAAAAATGGGGTACCAAAAAGTGTGTATCGCGTTCTGTGCACCAAAAGAGCAAATATTTGCTCCGTATGAGCGCCCGGGGGACCACTGTCGAAAGGGATTCACGATATTGCAAGTAATAAGCCGACAAGTTGCGACGTCAATTTACCATCTTCAGTCATGAACTTTGAAAAACATCAAAACTTCCCGCCTTGGGTATACAAGAGCGAAGTAGTACGCAACCGAATTTTTGATGGCACCCTTCCTTCGGGTGCCCCAGGGTGACAAAACACGACCTCTATACTGAGAAACACTGGGGAACACTTCTATGCGGCACTTTATACCTGCTCCATCAACTGCCCGAACTTATGATTCCCTGCTCCACTACAAACTTCAAACTTCCCAAGGAAAAAATCAAACCATCGCCAAGAGCTTTACGCATGAGAAGTTCTGACTTTTCTCTTCTTAAAAAAACAGCGACTTATGGCAATGTCGCGTTTGGCGCAATGTTCACGATATTTCTTGAAAAGGTTTAGGCCTACTTCATTGACCTTTTTACACTGGTAAAAAAGACTGTAATTTTACAGGGAAAAATGTCATGTATTTTTACAGGTGGCACCTTTTAGCTGTTTTTTAACGTAATTTTTCTGTGAAATAACATTATTTCTGTATTTCTAATGAAAAAATAAAACCATCGCCAAGAGCTTTACGCATGAGAAGTTCTGACTTTTCTCTTCTTAAAAAAACAGCGACTTATGACAATATAGCGTTTGGTGCAATGTTCACGATATTTCTTGAAAAGGTTTAGGCCTACTTCATTGACTTTTTTATTGTTCGCCCAGCAGATGGGACAGTAATTTGTCCAAGGAACCTTTTAGCAGCGTGTTCCAGGACCGAATTCAGGTCCGTCCATAAAAATCAAACCAAATCACCACCCCTGTATTAGATTTCGATATGAACTAATAACTGGAACGATAATTTCAACCAAAGTACAACCGTTTCATTTTACATCTCCTTAGCCCATTATTTTTATCTTGATGCCTTATGGCGCCCATGGAGACAGATGTGGGAAAGCAAATGAGTGTTTGCTTCAAAAAAATAAAGCGACGTAGGTGGAATAAAGGCCGGGTGATTTTTTTCTGGAGGTGCCTCACCCCCACTTAGATGCAGCCCCGGGGAAGGACGCAACAAAAAACTGGAGTATTTTTTTACGTTTTTTTTCTGCTCTGATCTTATCACTTGTGCCGTGGGCGACAAATCGGGGATTAAAACATTCCTTAATTATTACCAGTCTATTGTTCGCGGCCAAGACGAATTCATGACCCGCAAACAAATACTCAGAAAAAATCGGTGCCCGTGTTGTGCCGTTTGTTCAATGAGAATGGGACTGCCGTAATTATGGTAAAAAAGAAAAAGACAAGAAAAATCACGATATACGAGCGTCGCTTATGTCACGAAAAATGACCTACTGCGCAGGTGCACAACTTTCGAACGACATTCCCTGAAAGACTGATCAATGCATGCCAAGGTTCTTTGCATAAAACAGAGATTTATAATTTTTCCGTGTGCGTGATTACGGCCTTTCCTCTCATTAGAAGCATAACCTGTATTTAACTTGGCTCACTGCCTTTCCGTTTTTTTCCACGACAGATTTCTGATACGATGCGCCCCGCGGCGAGCAGTGCTTCTGCGAGTTTTTTATGCCATCAACAACAAAGGCTATTGCATTTTTCCCATTGTCTATCCACTCGATTTTTTTGCGTGGCATTTGTGAAGGCCACACCCCACAATGGCGTAAAAAACGCGACGATAATACAAAAAGGACCCATTGTTGTTATGAGCTTAGGACTGAAGCTTTTTAACTACGGGACGTGGAGTTTTCTAAAAAAAACCCAGATATTCGACGATGCTTCTGCCGATATCAACAGGGAAATAACTGTTCCTGTTTATTCATGGCATAATGCTTTTGTATCTAGTATCGGATAAAGAGGCAAAAAAATTCTTTTGTCATTTTTTTTACATTTTTTTCTCAAATTTCCTTTCTTGTCCCGGATTAGAACCTTACCTCCGTTTATCAATATCAAACTTCCATAGACGCCAGATGGAAAGGGTTCTTTTTGATAAACGCCTCATTTTTTGTGAAACGACATTAATCAAACACTGCCTCCAGCCTTTCGTAAATTGTAATTACCTCCACATTAATTAATCAAAATGTTCCAGGATTGCAAAAGATTTTCAAACTACTCGAGTTCGATGATCTGATAACCCATATCGTTACAAAGTTAGGTTTTTTACAATAAAAGTGAACCCGGTACATTGGTTTTTAGGATCAGATTCGCAATTTGTATTTTTATTTTTATTTCTTTTCCGTCAGGGCCGACGCTATGGCATTATCGGCCCTGGTAAGTACGGAGATGGCCATAAGCTGCTCAGCTACATGTACTCAGCTTGCTATACAAATTTGAAATAATCCCGGCAAATTCGACCTGATGAATTTAAATCACTGCCTGAGTGTTGTAATTGAATTTTACTGTCCCATGTCGGCAATATATTCCGAATTTAATAGTTAAAGCGGCCGTCTCGCCTTACGAACTCAGTAAGTTAAAATAAGATCTGTACGTTTGCAGTATTTTTGTGAATTTTGGAGAAAATGTTGATATTTGAATAAACACAATTACGATTCCACCCAAACGTTTCAAAATTCCACAAATGTGTGTTTGGGGGGTCAGCCTACCCGATGACAACAAAATTTTATGAAAAATGTCAAAATCTCAATTTTTTAAAAATTTGAGATTTAAAAAATTCTCAAATTTTTAATTGTTTTAAAAAAATGTTGATAATTCCTACATGTATCTCAACATACATGTAGATCTACCTTTTCCTGCTTTTCATGTCGCTCATACATTGTAGATCGACAAAATGACCAACAAAAGGAGAAAGTTAGAAAAATTCCCTTCACGTATACCCGAAGCTGAGAATACGGTTGAAATACTCCGGCCAAATATCATGCGAATAGGGCTCAATGTTATACAAAGGGAGGTATGAAAACATATGACGACCCTGCCGTTTTCCTGCCTTGGTCATCTAGGGTCTGACTGCAGAAAGGGGTTGCGGGGGTTGATATACAAATGAAAGGGCGGAAAGGTTCCGCGGCGGAGACGGCATTAAGCAAATCTGAGACATTGCCTCCGAGAAAACGCAGCCCGACTATTGTCCATGGTGAACTCACATAAAAATGGACATGATTGAGGCCAAGAAGGGTCTGCAGAACCTGTGGCGAAAACGTGAAAGGGGTTGCAAAGTGTGTAGAAGGGAGTAAGAAATAAAAGTGGAAAATAAGGAGTGGGAAATTTTGGTAATTTTTGCGAATTTTTCAATTTCTCAAATTGGGGTAAAAAAATTTCCATTCTGAGAAATATCGCCCGAAAAATCAGACAAAATGTCATGTCATTTTAAGAAAACTTCTCAAACTGGAAAAATTCTGTCCCAATTTTAAGAAATTGAAACATTCGCAAAAAATTCCAAAATTTCCCATTTCTTATTTTCCACTTTTATTTCTCACTCCCTTGTAGACAATTCGGCACCCACCTGTTCAGCAGCAAGAAACCCGAATAGCTGGAGAAAACCAAGGGAGTCTTTACCTTCCCTACCACCTGATCCGACTGGGGATCCGTCGAACCCGCAACGTCACCAGTAACAGGGGCGATGTTTTCACAGCGCCATTCTGACACCCACCGCATTAGGTGTGGGGGATCTGGAGCAAGAGGAGAGTCAGATGACCAATAGGTGTCACTGCGGTCCTAGCGGACCCATTCATGGTTGACTGAGCACCAATCAGGAGAATTTTCCATTGTATTGGTCCGCTAGAACTTTGCTGCCATCTTTTGGCAATAAGTGCGGCTGACTGCTCCTATTGGTCAAAGTTTCTTAGAACACCCTGTAAATTACGCCTAAATGTTTCACAAGAGGGCGCCACTGTATCGCAGGATACGCAATGTCTGCTCTGGTATAATATCAACAGTCTGTGCTCTTACCCTTGTTTAAACTGTTGAAAGCCCTCGACTCGCTCTCAACATACTCTTTTGAACAGCCCTTCAAGTTGTTCCAGCCGTGTCTGCGAGGAGAGCTCAAGCGGTTCGTACCCGCCTCCCCACACAGTGATCACGTTTTAAAATCGATCGTTGCATTATATGTAGGCCACGAATGCAGGCCCAAAGCTGCCTAAATATTGACCGTGGGCATGGTGCGACATCATGAACCCGCTGCTGAATCAGAGAGTAAAATCCATTATTGATAATTTGAAATTCTAGTGCGATGCATATGGCATTGAATGTGTGTACATGTACATGTACTGATCAAACAAACACTGACTGACGTACATTTTAGACAGATGCACATGACACCCTCAATGTATAAATTCATTCACCGAAATTTATTTTATCAAGCATTGTAACATCAGGGTTATTGGCCCTGGTATTAAAGGACGAGGCCAATCTCAAGCTGTTCGTGTTTCTAACTTGAAAGAGGTCTTTTACTTGCCCTAGTAAGGGAATAAGGTACACCACACGGCTTACCCATGCGATGGCATGGAAATCCCATATGCCTGTGCTGGGTTCGAACCCGGGACCTGCCACTTGCTGAGCCGACGTGATAACCACTCGACTATCAGGGCCTGGTGATACATATGCCGAATCATCAAAAATGCAAGTGCCTGCTGTAAATTGATTTCTTTCATCCAGACATACATTCTACAGATCGGATCGATGTGCCGCATCTCGTCACTCTCACTTCATAACAAGTTCTACTTCAGACTTCTGCAACGTGTTTACAGGTGAAGCTCGAGAAGGGGGTCGAGTACCAACACATGGGGTCTATTGTGAATAAGAAAAATCATTTTACCAGCTGTAAATGTTTTAAACTACCGACTGACCATCAGAGCAGACTAGAACCTCCACACGTTCTATAGTGGGCCAATGATATTTGACCAGCGAAACAATGGTATATCTTCTGATATTTAGTCAGAAAAGCCTAGAACTTCCATAGTGGGCCAATGAATCTGGCCAGCGAAACAATGACATTTGTTTTGATATTTAGTCAGAACAGACTATAACTTCCATGGGCCAATGATATTTGGCGCCATATTAACATTGTTGACAGCAATTTATGGCAAAAATTTTAAAAATGAAAATCAAATCCTCTTTAAATGGCGATGGATAAAAAATAACGTGTTGAAAAATTCGGCATTGCAGTTTCACTATAGAAAGGGCACTCGTTTTTGATATGTTGATCTGCATGTATTCTTACATTGTACCTGAAATTCGCACCACATGCCCTGATTTACTGTGATATCATGTGCAATATCCTTTGACAAATGTAGAAAGTTGTAAAAGTTGGTCGAGAAACAGAGTGTTGCAGTTTTTAGGCCTATCCGATCTACATGTACATACCTATGAAAAATATCTTAATATTCGTGCGATGTACACATCTGGGAGTGACTCGGGATTTTCATTTAAAAAAATGATTAACGGGATTTTCATTCAAATTGGAATCTTTTTTATACAGGATGATTTATCGCCTGAAGTGTGTGGATCTGTAAAGAAAAAATTCAATTTGTATTCGCAACTCCTGCAATATCTACAATCTATTTCCATGTTTCTATTTTTTTTTATTTTTTTTTATTTTCGAGTAGGTCACTCTCCAGAGTGAAGGACACCATTCCCTCAATTATACACCCCCGGGGTACTACCACCATGGAAACACGGCTCTCCGTCTGTCCCGCTGGGTTTTTAATAATTACTTAATTTCTTCTTTATCGTAGACTATTAATGACACGATTGATTAGCGTCTGCAAAAAGTAAAATTCAGGCCAAGAGAAGAGTTGTATCTGGTGTACATTTACCTTCAGCGTTTTTATATCAACAGAACTGGCCTAACATCCATTCATTCCAAAGAGTATAATATTAAACCGAAGTCGTCCTCCGGAAATTTTGCAAATTTTCGACCCCAACCGGGGTCTTCTTCAGGCTGGCACTTTCAAGTCGAGCAACCAGAATTATAAAAAGAAGTTTATACTTCTGGTAGCTCGACTTGAAAGTGCCAGCCTGAAGAAGACCCCGATTGGGGTCGAAAATTTGCTAAATTTCTGGAGGAGGACTTCGGTTATTATATCATTTTGTGTGTCGCCTTTTGTGCTCTAGTTTTGGATTACATTCCAAACAGTAGGTGTTTAAACTTTTGTCTGATACATGTATACTGCTATGGACGAAAGGTGGGGAAAACCACTCATTTCACCTGCTGCATGTTGCACCTTTGCTCTTGGTGCGATAAAAATGATGAACTGACAAACTTGACTCAATAGAGTTGAAGCCAGCTGGACCTGAAAGGAACATATTTTTATGGGTTTTTTTTGGAAGCATGTCTGCCGGTGTCTATATCGGCAAAAGTCTCCGTGTGCTAGAATACAATATTGAACATGTTTAATATAATACGACTTTTTCGTGGTGGACTATTTTCTGCGGTCCTGCCGTGACTTACTTATCTAGATAAAAATTTGTAACTTTTCAGAAGGCGTTACAAAGGGCAGATACAGTTAATTCGAGTTATGCGGGATTAAAAGGGGCCGCATGACATAAAATTTTGTCTCCCACAGATTTGTAGACTTCAACATCAAAAGGATTTGTCCTGCATGGGTTTGGTATTTGCCAATAAAAATCAACTAAAATGAAAATGATTCTGGACCGTTTATTCATTTTCATAAAATCATTATTTTTAAAGTGATTAGTTGTGGATTTGATCCCCCAGTTCCATTTACCTCAGCTTTGTTAGGATTGTTCAAAATGTAATTATCAAAATAAAGTCTCCAAGAATCATTTAAGTTAATTATCATTTAGTCGTGACAGAATTTTTTAAAATTATTTTGTGCCTCAGGTTTTCAAATGGGATAATCTGACAAAATTCTGAACCTGCAGTATCGGCTTTCGAGTTGATTCTAAAAAATAACGAATTGATGATACGTTGATTGAAAATTTGCTAACTGCATTTTCAAGATATGAACGATGTGAACAGATTTTAATGCATTAATTTGCTTTCTACCGACTACAATTAAATAATTACAAGAAAACGATTGGCTGAAAAGGCCGTGGGAAATCTGTTAACTGCTTTAAAGACCCAGGCCGTTTTTTTATCAAAAAGTAACAATGCTCTATTGTTCATTTTTTATCGTAAAAAAGTCTTCAGGGTGGCAATTTAAAACCACTGGCTATTTTGGCCAGCAACAATTAAGTCCCTCATTTTTTGCTGGTGATTTTGAAAAAAAAACACATCTGATAAAAAACATAACATCTGCGGGGTGGAGTCCAAAAAATGACCTTAATTTTGTCTTTTCTTTCATCGGGATCTTTTTTGCATATCCAAGCGGAAGGAATGTGAAAATATAATACCCAGTATTTTTTTGAAAAAAATGACAGCCGCTCCCATAACTCTTAAGGTCTATTACGGTTTTTCATTTCGTTTTTTATCCCTTCATTGCTACGGCCTTGACCCTCGTAAGTTGATGTTAATCAGAACTCTGTTGAGTGGGAGTGACCAAAAAGGTATGCACACTTTTTCTCATGGTTTTTTTTTGGCTTGTTCGGCACGATGGGTTACACTTAAAGAATCTTGTTCGACACGAAGGGTACACTTTTAAAAAGAATCTTGTTCCGACACGAAGGGTACACTTTTAAAAAGAATCTTGTTCGACACGAAGGGGTACACTTTTAAAAAGAATCAGATGCCGTCTCACACATTTTTAGCTCGCCTGTGAGCTATAGTCGTCACCAAGTGACCGTCGTCCGTCGTCTTATAGGTCTACACTTGAACACGCAATTTCATCTGTTCTTCAGGGACATTCACCCACAGGTGAGCACATGGTCCATGGACCATTTCATTTAAGTTGGCGTCGATTCACAGGTAACATGCGGATTTTATTGAAATGAGCTATAATACAATGTCCTATACATTTTGAAAAGATGAATTCTCAAAAAAAGTACATGTACATGTGATGCATAAAGACCTTCACCTACAAGTATGTGAATGAGGACGTGTGTTCATTTTCTAATGTCAATACGCTTATGTTATATGAGGTTTGTCCCATTCTGTCGAGTCAACAAGTTATTCAAATCCACTGTTTTCTTAACATCCAGTGCAGCCGTCAGCTTTCACAATGAAACTGACTGACAATAAGCACTGAAGTAGACTGTATACACACTTCACGCTGGTAAACCTACTGTTTGAAATTTAAAGGCCCATCTCCAAAAGTATCAATTTTCATTAATACCTGTTGTTGTTTTTGAATTTATCTTTGTGCAGGTGTAACATAGGTGAGTGTTTCTGTAGCTCAGTGTTCCCCAACAATAGACGAGGCCTAGAATGGTTATTGTTGGGTTAGTTGCCGCTTAATCCGTCAAGAGGGAAACAATAAGAAAAACACGGAAATACGGGGAACACTGATCGACGTTACACCGGTGTAAATGCAACTCTTAGCAATCTTTATACAGTGTAGGCCTACTTCAAAGGGTAAAAAATAGCTAGGGAAAAGGATTGAGGCGCGATTCCATGCCTCTGTTTTTCCACGCCAACCCCCCTGATTAAAATAGGCAAAAATACTGAAAAAAGCAAGTCATCAATTTAGCTGAACATGGTTTGAGAAATAACATTGTAATCCTAGACACTAATGTTCGGGTTAGCTTCAGGAAACCTCCTAAGAGTCATCGTCGTCTGTAAATACAAAGAAAATCCTTGAATTTAAAAAATCAACAGAAAGAAATATCTAAATATAGTTCCAATTCCATAACCGTGGGATATTAAATTTTTTAGGTTCCGCCGACGCGGGTGGGACGGCATTTTATTTCATTTTTTTGTCAACACAATGACACAACCTTGAAAAAAATATGATATCATTCTTTGCTCTTGAGCCGATTCAAATAGACTAGCTGATACCCGTGCTACGCACGGGGTATGTGTACGGCCGGCGGGCATTCCCAAGGTCGGATCCGGGGGATACCCCCCTAATTTTGTTTAGAAAGGTATCAGGACATTTGCCCCCTGGACATGTACCCCCTACGACATCTGCCGCCTGGACATTTGCCCCTCCCCCGGACTTCTGCTCCCCTAGGACATCTGGCCCCGGACATCTACCCCTGGACATTTACATGTACCCCTGAAGGACATCTGCTCCCCTAGGACATCTGGCCCCGGATATCTACCCCTGCCATTTAGGCCTACCCCTGTAGGACATGTAACCCATAGGACTTCTGCCCCCGGACATTTACCCCCGTAGGTCTTCTGGCCCCTGG